>APFE030215282.1:0-75884 GCA_000404065.3 Pinus taeda
GACCATATTGTCTCGAGTCTCCATGGGAAGGATACTCCATTTTCAATGTGGAAGACATTGAAGGACCTCTACCAGAACAGTAGCGACCAGAGGAAATTGGCGCTCAAGGATAAGCTTCGAAGAATCAATATGGAGAAGGGCGATACCATTTCCACATATCTGAACAAGCTCACCACCTGCAGAGATGATCTTGGTAGTGTGGGCATAACTACTTCCGATGATGATATGGTGATCCTCTCTCTCCTTGGCCTTCCAAAGAGTTGGAATAGCTACCAAGACTCTGTGAATGGAAGGGAGAAACTGTCGGATTGGGAACGACTGTGGTCGAATCTTATGTAGGAGGTGATCAGGAGGAGCACACGAGATGGTTCTTCATCCAAGAATGATGATGAAGAAAATATGGCCTTAGCAAGTAAGGTAAGGAAAGGGAAGGGGAAGGCTTCCCATTTCAAATCAAATTCTTCTCATGGAAGGAAGAAGGGTGACATGTCCAAAGTAAGATGCTTTAATTATCACAAGATGGGACATTATGTGACTAATTGCCCATCGAAGAAGTCCAAGAAGGGATCCTCGGAAGGATTGGAAGGTGAGGCATTAGCCCCTCAGTTAGAAATGGATTTTACCCTCATTGCATGCATGGTGTCATCGATGATGGGTTGTGTCTGGTATCTTGATAGTGGAGCCTCATTCCACATGACCGGTGATAAAAATTTATTCAGTGCCTTGGAGGAGAAAGACCTCAAGATGAGCATAGAGACGGGTGACGATGGAAGGTATAGTGTTTCAGGAGTGGGCATGGTTACTTTTCAGAGGGAGCATGGAGCTCCTCTCACCTTGACAGATGTGATGTATGTGCCTAGACTAAAGAAGAACTTGATATCTGTCGCGATGTTGGAGGACAAAGGCTACGATGTTGTCTTCAATAAAGGAAAGGCATTCTTAAGACACATAGCCACGGGTCAGACTAAGAGGATAGGGATTCGGGTGAAGAATCTCTATAAACTAGAGGTAGATGATTGTGCAACATTGAGTACGAAAGTAGAATTGGTGCAATTCAAGACATTAGCGAGTTGTGGCACAGGCGGTTGGGCCATTTGCATCATGGGGCTTTGAAGATAATGCAACAAATATCTACAGGACTTCCCAAAGGTAAACTTGTGCAAGTTGACACACGCAAAGGTTGTACCTTGGGAAGTACACCAAGTCTTCCTTTCATGATCGAGACAGTCAAGCAAAGGATATCTTAGAGCGAGTTCATATTGATTTGCATGGACCATTCTCGACGACATCCACAACGAAGCAAAGGTATTATGTGATTTTCATTAATGACTATTCACATAAATGCTGGATTTATTTCATGTAGAAGAAGGACCAAACTTTCACAAAGTTTTGTGAGTTCAAAGCTTTGGTCGAGAAAGAGTCAGGGAAGAAGATCAAGGCCTTAAGAACCGACAATGGTGGAGAATATGTCTCTCGAGAGTTTAATGACTTTTGTGTAGTGGAACAAATTAAACGAGAGTTGACGACACCTCATAACCCACAACAGAATGGGGTGGCCGAGAGGAAGAACAAAACTATTGTAGGGGCAGCATGGGTAATGCTGCATGACTAAGGCCTACCACTTCACTTGTGGGCTAAGGCATGCAACACAATGGTCTATTTGTAGAATAGAAGCCTACATCACATACTTGGGTTGAAGACACCAGAGGAAGCTTTCTCCAGTAAGAGACCAAATGTGGGTCACTTCAGGATCTTTGGCTCATCAATATATTACAATGTGACAAAGGATGCACAGAAGAAGCTTGAGCTGATAACAGAGTTGGGGATATTTGTGGGGTACACTGATACACCTCACAACTATCAGGTGTACTTGCCTACCAGTTGGAGGACAGTGGTTCGTAGAGATCTCAAGTTTGATGAGCAGAAGGCCATGTGAGTTTCCCTTGAGAGGGAGCTCCAACTATAGGCTATGGAGGAACTGTTGGTTCCTAAGGAGGAGGATCCTCAGACTAATGCAGAGCAGCCGCCTACAGAGGTTCCAGGAGTGGAGACATCCACTCAAGTAGAGTCTTTTAGAGATCGACGGAAGCGCATAAGAGAAGCTGACAGATTGTTGGAGGATGCGAGAGAGAATGTGGGAGCACCATCTTCTCAGCGCAGATAGAGGAGGTCACCTGAGAGGTACACTGGGTACATGGCCTTTGCTGGGGAATGTGTTGAGACCGGGCCATCTTCCTTTGAGGAAGCGGTGCAACAATCGATTTGGGTTAATGCTATGGTGGAGGAGTATGACTCCATAGTTTGTAACAGTGTTTGGGATATGGTTTCGAGACCGGAGAATAAGTCAGTTGTGAGTTCCCGTTGGCTTTACAAGGTAAAGCAAGCTGCTGATGGTAGTGTGGAGAAGCATAAGGCAAGATTTGTTGCCCGCGGCTTTTAACAGGTCAAGGGGATTGACTATGATGAGACTTTTGCTCCTGTCACAAGGTACTCAACTATCAGATCTATGTTGGCACTATCAACACAGATGGGTTGGAAGATCCATCAGATGGATGTGAAGACTGCATTCCTCAATGGCCAAATTGAGGAAGAGGTGTACATAGAGCAGCTGGAAGGTTTTGAGACCTTCGATCACGAGTCGCATGTGTGCCAACTCAAGGGAGAGTTGTACGGGCTAAAGCAAGCACCTCGTGCTTGGTACACCAGGATAGACAACTACTTCACCGGGTTAGGCTTAACAAAGAGTGAAGCGGATGTGAACCTGTACCACATCGTGGTGAAAGGTAAGTTGTTGATCATAATACTTTATGTTGATGATCTCATATTGACTGGTGATGATCAGTTGATCATGTCTTGCAAGGAGGACCTTGTAAGAGAATTCAAGATGAAAGACATGGGTCTCATGCATAACTTCCTTGGCATGGAAGTGTGGCAGAAGAATGGGGAGTTGTTTGTGTCTCAGGGCAAGTATGCCAACGAGATACTCAGGGGATTCCACATGGAGAAGTGCAAGCTCATGCAGACTCCTCTAGCAGGTAACTGGAGGAAGGAGGTTGCTATTTCAAGAGAAGTTGTACAAGCTATTGTGTACAGGCAGCTTGTGGGTTCACTGATCTACTTAATGAACACACGACTAGATTTGTGCTATGCAGTGAACTAGCTGAGTCAAGCAATGATTCAGCCTACCAAGATGTTTTGGAAGGTGACAAAGCATGTATTGAGATACCTCAGAGGCACATCTCAGTATGGATTATGGTATAGACGAACAGAGGGATTGAAGCTACAGGGCTTCACTGATGCAGATTGGGCAGGGAATCCATTAGATCAAAAGAGCACATCAGGAGGGATTTTCAACCTTGGGTCAATGACAGTTTCTTAGTACAGCAGGAAATAGAGGTTGGTTGCACTCAGCTCGGCAGATGCAGAATACATGGCTGCAAGTCAGGCAGCATGTGAGGACATCTGGATGCGGAAAATCCTAGTTGGTTTGTTTGATCAGAGGATGGATCGAATTGCGATCTATTGTGATAATCAGAGTTGTATCAAACTCTCTGAGAATCCAATATTTCATGATAGGTCCAAGTACATCGACATCCGGTATCATCATCTCAGAGACTGTGTAGTGAGGAGGATCATGTTGCTGTAGTATATTTCAACAGAGGAGCAAGATGTTGACATTTTGACAAAGGCACTGTCAAAGTGTAAATTCGAGTTCCATATAGAGAGGATCGGGGTGGTAGACAATCCCTTTCTTGTTGAGAGGGAGTGTTGAAATATGGAAACAAGAATATTCCAATTTAATTTGTCCTTGAATTAAATTGTGAATTAAAATCGAATTTAGCCTTAACAACTACTTGGAAACAATTAATTAATTAATTTTAAATTAATTAGTTGGAGAAATTCAAGTTAGAAGTCTTTCTGAAGTCATGCAACAGTTATCCCTTAAATTAAGGAGATAAGATTGAGTTATATTTGAGTTGTAATTAGTTAACTTAGTTTACTAAGTTAAGTCCACTTAAATTAGTTCCAAACTGTTTGAGGAACTAATAGTGAGTTAACAGTCAGTTGATGCATTGATGCACTCAACTAGTGCTACTCCAGTTAATTGAAGATTCCCTCATTAGAAACTCATGCATGTCTATTCTTTTTTTTTTTGTGTAAATCAAATAGTTATATTATATAACAAAATAGTGTACAAAAATTCTGCTAGTGCAGATGGACGACTGGGACAGACTACCCAACAAGACTGAAATGCCTGAGGCACACCACGCAGGGTGGCAGTGGCAGATCTTATTCGCAGATATCACGAGGGTCGAAACATAGCAAACCGAGATATTGACATTGTTTAAAAAAAAGAAGGCCATAAGGAGCCGAAGACCCATAAAAGAAGACAAAAAAAAACAGAGGCAGAGACTAGGTATGCTTGCCCAACAGACCGATGGCGTCTAGGCCCATTTGTGCAACATGGTTATTCACCCTGGCTTGCATAGCATTCAGTATATTGTCGCCCTGCTCCATAACATTTGAAGTCTGAGGGGCAGAAGGGCCCTGGTTGATGGTGTCTTTAAGCAGCTTGATTAGGAGAGTAAGCTTACGGTCAACGATATGGATGGCGTCCTGAACACTGGTGATGCGGCTGTCCAGATTGTTGTTGAAGTCCAAGATTTTGGCCATCTGAGCGTCGGTTAAGTTCACTTCCGTGATGATTTTCGGCCTTTCCTTTTCCATGGATTCCAGTGCTTTGGCTATCAGCGTCTTAGTGCGCCAGCTTTCCGCTTTGGTGCGCACGAACAGAGTAGCCCTCTTAGATGGGGTGCCTGGATCATGCAGCCAATTTACTTCCACCGCAACCTCCTCCTCCGTTCGACCTCTCTCTTCCTGTTTAACCTTGTCCTCCAGATCCGCCACCTTGCGCTTGTGCTTGGCAGTGGCTCTGGTTTCATACCCTCTCTTAGCTTCATAAAGGTCCTGATTCGCTGCAGCGCAGCGACTACCCCCTGCATCCATGATTTTCCTGCTATACCTTCTCCCACTGCACCGATTGTCGTTGACAGAATTGTTCTCACCCTTCACTTGAACAGAAGTGGGATAAGCTGGGTTGCGACGTCTAGCTTTATAGCGTATCTGTTTATGAAATCGCCTGAGGGTGGTAGCTGTCCCGCTTAAGCTTCGGGTACCGATGCCATTAATGGAAATTCGGTTCGCACAGACGAGGCCGATGCAGGCCGACTCCAGGAGGAAGTGGCTGCTCATGCCTTGATTTCCTTGATGCCAAGTATGCTGTACGGTTGAAAGATCGTAACGGTGATTGGAAGTTGCGGGGGTACTTTGTATATCAGTCTGCTGATTTCTCCTGTTCCGAGCTTCAAGTCCCTTTACTTCATTATGGTTTGACATAAATGTTCTGGGTGCCTTGCCTTGCAAATTCCTGCCCGAGGTGACGGATTGGTCAGTGCCGCTGTAGTTGATTTGATCATTTGAACCGTGACGATCGATATTTGTGCAAGCAAACCGCCGCCAGGACATGCCCTGTCCTGGATGTCCTGTCACTCCATCACTGTGGTCATGATTATTGCTGATGCCGATGATTTTCTCATTCCGGTGCCTGGTGCTGGGGCCGTCACCCGTTAGGATGAGTCGACGTGGATATTGTCCTTTTCCGCCAGCTGTGCACATTTCACCTTGAGGGTGGGGCAGTCTACGTCCTGCCAACAACTGTTCGTGATGAGGTGCGGTGTGTCAGCCCCGTGGTTTGCCAGGAAATCTGCCACGCCATTAGCCTTTCTTCGGATAGATTGGAAGATAGTGCCTTTCAGATCTGCTATCAATTCTGCTATATTCTCGGTAGCCTTCGCCAGTCTCCAATGTTTGGTGACTTTACTGGTTTGAGTTCCTGCTTGGAGGCGTTTAGCCGCAGAGATTGCCAAAGAGGAATCCCCCTCCACTATGAAATTACCCTGTCTGAAGGATCTGAGAATCTTTAGACCTTGCTCCATTGCTGCGAATTCTGCTTCATTGTTCGTGCATTCCCCCAATGACCTGCAAAAAATGTGGATTATGTCTCCTCTGTGATTGCGTATGACTCCTCCGATTCCTGCAATGCTTGGATTACCCCTCGAAGCTCCATCAAAGTTCAATTTGAGGCAAGCTTCAGGTGGTGGTTGCCAACTGTGAAGTTGAGAGGAAGTGAGGACTTTGTTTCCTCCGGCGGGGCAGCTACTGAAGGCTTCCAGTTGAAATGTCTTTAAGATGCGTAAGTCCTTTCCCGTCGGTTTATCATTTGGGTCGATTTTGCATTTTGTTTGAACCAGCTGTTTGATGTTGTTTAATATGGATTCTTTTGCGCATTCAATACTTCGGTTTTCTTCTGTAAAGACTCGTCTATTCCTTTCTTTCCATATTGTCCAAGTGATAAAACCTCGGGTGCATTTCCAAATGCTGTTCACGCTGTTCATACTAGAGAAATTTTTCCTCCAATTGGTAATCGAATCCTGAATGGAGTCCCTGTTCCGATCGGTGTTTTCCATTATTGCTTCCATCCACAGCCATAACTGGGAAGCCCAATCACAGGAGTTGAAGAGGTGATTCATCGTTTCCTCCTCCTGCAGGCACATGTGGCATTTCGAAGGTCCCTGAAATCCTTTTTTCCGGAGGTTCTCCCAAGTTAGAGTCCTCTTCTGCATAAGAAGCCACAAAAAGGTTCTTATTTTCGGCCATTGAAAGTTATCCCAAATTTTGTCGGCCCAAGGAACAGTTTCGGGTTGTTCTTCTTGTTCTATTATGCTTCTTGCTTCTTTAAGCGAGAATTCCCCGTTGCCTTTCGGTCCCCATCTGAGCTTGTCATTTTCAACAGCTATTCTGATCTTTCTTTTGCGAATTTGTTGGTTTAGGTCATGGATGACTTCTTGAGGCACTCCATTCTGGTCTGGGTTGAAAACTTTCCACTCGCTCCACTCCGGGTCTTCACTGGAAGAGTTCCAGTAGTGGTTGACTCTGCTGTGGCCCTCTATTTGGTAAGCTAGCTTTAGGGGTTGGAGGGTGGGAGATTCAATTTTCGGAGATTGCTGCCAAGCATCCTCCTAGAAGAGAGCTTGTGTCCCATTTCGAATTTCCCAGAAGCTATGATCCTGGATAATGCTTCTGTTAGCTTGAGCGTGATTCCATATAGGGGATCCGATGGGGGAATCCTGCAATCTTATGAGATCCAGATTGCAGCCGTTCGGCCTGTATTTCTCCTTCCAATGATTGGCCCAAGGGAGGGTGGTGTTTGAAATCCACTTCCACTAGATTTTGGCTCCGCAGACTCTGTTGGCAATATAGGGATCAACCAGATTCAGTCCTCCCCTGTTTTTTGGTCTGCATAGCTTTTTCCAGGCCACCAGCGACCATTTCTTCTTCTCACTGTTTCCACTCCATAGGAATGAGCGCTGAATACTTCTTATTTGATCTAGGACTCCCTTGGGAGCGGGAAGGATCGAGAGCATGTATTGGGGTATGGCTTGGAGGATAGCTTTTGTGAGCACTAGTCTGCCTGCAAAATTCAGAGCTCTATTGGTCCAGTGTTTGCATCTCCTTTCCATATTGGCCAGGATTTTCTCCCAATGAGTCTTTTGCCAAGGTTTGAGGGTGAGGGGGGCACCTAGATATCTGGAGGGTAAGGAACCAATTCTGAACCCCAGCAGTCTGGAGAGATGAGATTGAACCGCTTGATGGGTGTTGAAAAAAAAGATGGTCGATTTGGAGTAGTTAATCTCCATACCCGAGGCTTTGCTGAAGAGATGTAGAATATTTTTGTACGTGGTGGCTTCTTTCACTGTGGGGGTACCATGGAGCATGGTGTCATCCACGAATTGTTGATGAGTGGTGGCGGGGCAGGATTTGATGGGTTGTAAACCTCTGATCTGACCTTCTTCTTTTTTCTTGGCAATTAGTCTACTTAGGCCTTCCATAAGAATGACAAACAGGAAAGGAGAAACAGGATCCCCTTGTCTTATGCCTCTTGAAGGGCTAAAGGGCGTAGAGGGAGTACCATTCACTAGAATGGAATATCTCGTGGATTTAATGAGTTCTAATACCCATTTGATCCACGGCTGGCTGAAACCAAAAGCTTTTAAAATAGCTTCCAGGTAAGTCCAGCTCACCTTATCATATGCTTTGGATATGTCCAACTGCAACAACATTCCAGCAACTTTCCTTGAGTGGAGAGAATGTATCATTTCCTGGGCTAGAAAAATGTTGTCCAGAATCTGCCTGCCTTCCACATAGCCGGACTGTTCCTGCGAAATGATACCCGGGAGGATCAGCTTCAGCCTGTTGGCGATAACTTTGGATATGATCTTATATATCACGTTGCAGAGGGCTATTGGTCGGAACTTTTCCGGAGTGTTGGCCTCCTCTTCTTTGGGAACTAGAGTAATAAAAGTTGAATTTAGAGATTTAAGGATAGTTTTAGATCTTCTTGAATCCTCCATGATTTCCCAGATATCGTTCTTGACAATTTCCCAACAGGCTTTGTAGAAATTGATGGTGAATCCGTCTGGTCCCGACGCTTTGTCATTAGGCATACTCCTGATTGCCTCCTCCACCTCTTCCATAGTGATCCTTTTCCTTAGGGACCAATTCTGCTCCCCTGTGATTGAGTTGGGAATGACATTGGTTATTTCTCGAATGGCTGCCTCCCTATTGACATTCAGTTCTCGAGCTATATTGCTGAAGTGATTTGAAAGTAGATCCGAGATGTCCTTGTGATTTCTGAGGACTTCTCCTTCACTATTCTTCAGTTCTAGGATTTTATTGGCATTTCTGTAGTCTATTGCCGACCTGTGAAAAAATTTAGTATTCTGCTCTCCTTCCTTTAGCCATAGCACCTGCGATTTCTGTTTCCATAATGTCTCTTCCTGCTTGCATCTGGTGTGCCGCTGTTGTGTTAGCTCTTTCTCTTGTGCACAGGAGTCCTCATCTCTTCTACCTGCTATCCCATCCTTGTGAATTTGTTCCAGTTTTTGCTCTATGGTTGCTTTATCCTGAAAAATATTTCCAAAAACTGTTTTGTTCCAGTCTTTTAATTTCATTTTGATGTTTTTGAGTCGTTTTTGCAAATTGAACATTTTGGATCCTTCTTCAGCTAAGGGTTCAGCCCACCATTTTTCCACCATGGTGAGAAAATTGGGGTGTTCGATCCAGAACTTCTCAAATCTGAAGGGTTTGTTCCTGGGGGTTCCTGGAACCTCGACAATAAGGGAGATCGGCCAGTGGTCAGATCCTCCACTGGGAAGAATGCTTGACTCCACATTTTTCCCATCTAATAATAAGTTCTCTGAGACAAGAAAGCGGTCCAGTCTTGAGGAGATCAGATTTTCACCACCCCGTCTATTATTCCAGGTAAAATTACCTTGTTTGGGGTACACATCTACTAAACTTGCATTGTCAATAAAGTCTTTAAATTGTTCCCCATCCCTATTAAGCTTCCGGAGCCCTCCTTTTTTCTCCATGAGGGAGGTAATCATATTGAAATCCCCTCCCAAGATAAAGTTTGCTTTTGGGTGTCTTTCCATAAGTTTATTCAGGGATTCTAGGAAAACAAGTTTATCATCTAGCCTCTGAGGACTGTAGATATTAATACAGAGAAAAGAGGAAGAATTACCTGTAAGAAGCATCTCCATAGCCAGGTAGTTCTTGCTTGCTTCAGCTGCAACTAGCTGATATCTCCTGGTGTCCCAGAAGGTTGCTAATCCTCCTTCACGCCCTTTGCTTTCTATCTCTAGAACTTCAAAGTTTCTACCTAGTTTGATTCGTAGTTTCTCAGTGAGATCTTTATTGCATTTTGTCTCTTGTAAAAACAGCATATTAGGATTATTTTTTTCCATCTGTCTCTTTAGAAGTCTTTGTTTATTTTGACTATTCATACCTCTTGCGTTCCAGGATACAATCTTCATGATTAACTAGATTTTAGGAAGGACGGGTACTCACTTAACTGCTTGATCTGACCTGCATTGATTAAGATTTCCCCCAGCTCTTGCAATTGTTCTCCATTTGATTTGCGTCCTCTACGGCGTTTGTGTACTGAGCCAGAGATTTTGCCTAGAGCCGTTCTGTGTTGATCGCTGCCTCCATTGCTGACACCTAGTTTGTGCTTCTGTTTCTCCATGATGTCTTTTTATTGTGCTATGAAGAGGTCCTTGACCCTTCTTATCTCTTCCTCCGGCGCTGTTTCAATCCCATTGGTTTTCCATTTGTCCACAAGAACTGATAGATCTAAACCTGCCATAGCTAGTGTTTCATCTAGCTCCTGATCTTCACTCCCCGCTTCACTGGTTAACATCTCTGTTTCGTAGTCCGACTCCTCTATTCTATCTTGCATTTGGACTTCATTGCTAGGATTCCCGGTTTCTTTACCTTCCACTTGGGGGTATTCCTGTCCTACTTGCTCTGTTTCTTTATCGGTGGTGTTCTTTTTTTCCTCTGAGTCAGTCTCCGGGTCCAGATATTCAAAAGGATTGTTGAAGAGGTTTTTCCTTGTGTCTCCTTTGACATTCCTTCTTCTATAGGCCCTTTGCCTATACTTTGGTTTGATAAAGTTGTTTTTGTCTTTGTTGTTCTGGGTTTTGTCTTCTTCTGCTTCCTTCTGGTTCGAAGGACAGTCTCTCATCAGATGTCCATGCTCATGACACTTTCGACACCTGAAGGGTATTTGCTCATAATCTAACGCTTGAAAGTATTCCTCGTCCCTGTACTCCAGCCAAACTCCTTCATGAAGTGCTCCGGAGACATCCATTTCGACACAGATTCTTGCACAGGATGTGTATCTTTTCTGCAGTGTGGCTTCCGAGGCTTTGACAAACTTACCAAGCTTGTCCCCTATTTGCTTCAGAGCATTCAACCCCCAGTAGTCGATCGGGAGAGAAAAGAGTCTTATCCAAACTGGGACGCGAGTAAAGGATTCTTTTTTCGGGACAAAGTTCGGCTGCCAGGGTCTCATGTATAACCCTGCTGAGGCTAGAAAATACGAGCCGCCCTCGAAAACCTTATCTTTGTCTTCAATGCTAGTGAAAACAACAGTGAAAAAACCTCTTGCTCCTAGATGTAACTGCACATCTCCTTTAGGTTTCCACATCTGCCTTATCCATTGGCAAAGAGTCCTCTCCGTTGGCCAGATTCCCATGAATCTGCAGATGATGGCATGTTCAGCCATGTGCTCCCTATAGGTTTGGATTTCCGGGTCAGAGATGGTCACCCGTAAGCTATCATTTTTCTTTGGCTTACAGGCACTGCTGGTGGCCTGATACTTGTTGGGGGTAGCGTAGGTTTCCCCCTCCTTTACCGGCTGCTTCTTGTTGTTGTCTTCTTGTTCTTTGTCTGTATGTGGTTCCGCTTCTTTCTTTCCCGAGGGCTGAGACTTCTCCTCGGTGTCCTCTTGATCGCTGCCCTTATCCTGTTCCTCTGATATTCTGACTTCTGCAGAGAAGACAGTCTTGTCAGGCATCATTGGTGTTTTCTCCTTTTTGTTTCTGCTATTCAACCTTGAACTACTCTGACCCTCTATTCTGACTCCTTCCTTCATGTTCTGCATTCGTTTTTGCAGGATGACCTGTTTGAAAGTAGGGGTCCCACTGGACCCCTCTGCTCCCATCCAATCCGACAGCAAACGCCCCTTTCGAAACAGTGCTGCCAGTCTTGAACTATGGTGCTCCAGGCCTGTGACAGTTGCTGCCTAGTCGGAACCCTAGCTCAAACCCTAAACCCTAACAGTCGCCATGAATCCTCCAGCTTCTCGAAACATCAACATATCTTCAATAGTCTTCTCCTCAATCCTTATTGTTCACCCTTGCGTAGCTATGTGATTCCTTCGCCCTAGTCCTCGTGTACTGTCCCAACTATCCATGCATGTCTATTCTAAGAAAGACCTAGTTGAGATTAATGTTCAAGGACAATCTACTATCAGCTGCATGTGTTTTCTCATGGAGAAAACTCATGCATGCAGTCAAGGATTCATCCTTGAGGATTGCACAATTTTAAAGGTTTGTTTTCCACTCAGTAATAGGAAAATCATCCACAAGGAAGAGCGCAAGGAAATAGGAGCTTGGAGGGTAGAGAGGGAGGCTGGAGAGAAGCCAAGATTCCCTGTGAGCATCTGTGAGGATTGTACTGAGAGTTAAGGCTTTGTATAATTCCTGTGTATTTCCACCATGTATGATAATACAATAGTGTGGGGTTTTTAGCTGAGGCTTTCCCCAAAGTATTTTCATGTGTATTGTGACATTGATTCTTCTTCTTCTGGTTATATTGTTCAATTCGATCTTTAAGCTTCTACAAATTAATAGTAGAAGTAGGTTGTATTATTCTGCTTTGATTTATATTGCATTATCGGGTTAACCTATCACAAATTTTCTACGAGTGCCAGTCCTGAGATCTCGCAAAGTAGGTAAATGGAAATGGTTTAGGAAAGTTCTAGCCAAGGAAGAAAAGTTGTTATAGGATTCCCTATCGAGTTCAATGTACCATTTGGTAGCATCCCCTATTAGGTTTCATTGGAACATTTGAAACTTCATAGAATCATCCACCAAAGAGTTAGATGAACACCATAAATGAAAGGTAGTGATATGTGTAGAAGGATTCTCTCATGGTTTCCCTTCAAACTTTGGTATATCAGAAGGCAACTTGGCCAGCATAGGTGGCCACCTAGGATCATGACGGATGGGGTCATTGGTCAGCTTGTCCAAATCAAGTAAGTCAAGAGGTGTGTGAAAAGGAATTTGTAATTGACCATATGGATCATAAGGATCGTAACCCCTAGAAAGAATGTAAGGTCCCCCCATACCATAATTAAAGGCAAAAGGATTACGACCAAGATTATAGTTTATCCTAGGATATTGATATCCTGGGCCAACAAATGAGGTGTAAGGATTATGCCCCATAGGATAACTACCCCCATAGAACAAATAACTCTAATAAGCTTTGTTTCCCATAGGATTGTACCTAGAAGTAGGGAAAGGACCTCCAAGTGCAGAAGCACCATCGTAAGCATGAGAGCTCGTAGGCATAGTGGTACTAACAGCGATAGTGCCCCAGGTATACTAGCCCCCCAGAGAAAAATGAACCTCCGAAGTAGGGCATCGCTCCAAACATAGAACTCAACCAAGGTTGATAAGTACTGCCATAAGTAAAGTTTCCCCCAAGATAAATAGGAGCAACAAATGATCCCCCCATCATGTTCCTCGAAGTAAAAGTTCTCGTGCTCAACTTAGGAATCGTAAGCTGACGTGATCTAGGAGTAAATACCCCATCTCCCACAAATTGACCAAGTTTTTCCCTCACTCCAAACACAGAGATAAAGGAAGGCATGGACATAGTCACAGGTGGAAAAAGTGATGGGGTCACATACGTAACCGATGAAATGCCTTGAGAGGTGTAGAAGGAGGTATGGATCTTGCCACACTAAGTGGTGGTAAAGATGACATGACATCATAGATTGTTGATTCTAAATGTAGAGTGGGACATATCTCCTCCATAGAAGAAGTGCTTTCACTAAACATGTAAGGGACATGTACATAAAAAGATTCACTCCCGTCAGAATTCAACTATGCTAGAACTTGGTCGAGAGGGCCAGTCAAAATTGAATTAAAGTGTGGAAAAGAACATTTGTCTATTGCCTCAACAATAAAATAATCTTCCTCCCTATGACCAAGGTTATCACGCCTAACTTGAGTATGGTAAGTAGAATTAACCTACGTCTACACGGTGGTGAAACTTCCTCTTCAGGAGAAAGGCCTAACAATATACGAGAAGGTTGGTTACTTCATTTAGCCACAATGAATATATGTTTATTATCCAATTAAGAGAATTAAGACACCCTTATGGCCAAATTATGACTCATACCAAACAACACTTTATAAAATGAACCCTAGAGGTAAGTACACACAAACCACAAAGATAGAAAAAGGATCTTCCTATTGTTACAATTTTCTTGATCAGGGCACTAGTTGATAGTGAAGATGTGGTTGAGATAGTTATAATAAGTACTTTCTTAATGACCCTTTTAAATCTAGTCCAAGTACCCTTATTAGCCATGGGGTACCCTCCAGGAGGATCAAGTGAGTCAACCTAAAATATGCCCCAGGTACAAAAAGGACGAACCCCTCCTCATCACCCTATGTAAAAGCTCCTAAGGAAAGGTCACTAAGTATATCACCAACAACAACACGTCCTGGGGGGCAAATCATTAGCTAGATTCACACACAAGCGTAGGAATACAAAGTCTAAAATGCCCTTGAGAGATCCCTTAAATCAAGGTTTATTCCTCCCAGGTGGTCTCCAAGTGCTATTGAAAAGATGCTAATAACACCATTTGTAATATGTGCAAATCCTGCAATCTGCGCCACCAAGAATAATGAAGTTGGTCATATCACTCCACTAGCCTCAAGTGTGACCTCGTGTTTGATCCTTGTGTTAGAAGGGCTTCCTAGACCATATGTCTGAAAGTGGATTTACCCGCCCTATTACAAGAAGCTAAGTTTGTTTCTTGGTCTTGGAGCAGTTAACCTCACACTCCTATTCCAAGGTCCTAGCCTAGACTAATGTTGGTGTGCTACCAGTGAAAAAAAGGAAATTCTAATATAATTTATTAAACTGTTAATTTAAAGAGGTTGTTATTTACTCAATAGGGCAACAACGTGAAACTTAGATGGTGTGAATAGACTCTTGTGAGAAACACCCTAATGCAACCATACGGCAATGCAAAATTTTCTTTTTCAATTCGATGAAAACTAACTACATAAGGGTAAAGAGTATTTTCCTTTGCAATGTGAAAACAACAACTTCAAAAACTCTCACAAAACACTTTTATGAAATTAACTAATTTTATATCATATCAGACCTAAGAAAACAACCTAAATAAATCACTAAAAAAAGAGCAAAAACACCACCAAACAAGAACACACGACACTCAAAAGCTCTAGACTTGAGATTTTGCAAACAAGATACACCTCACAAGAAATCAAAAGAAAGCTAATGAAAAGCAAATAAACAATGTAAATCAAGTAAGGATTGTAGCTCAATGTATAAGAGAACAATGATCTACAAAGGTCAAGAATCCAAAAACGCTAACTCAAGGATAAACTAGAAAGGAATGAGATAAAATAAAGGATTTCGATTCTAATAGAGAGAACAAATGAAAAAGACTTGAACAAACCTTTCTAATCAAGATTTTCACAACCACAACAAATGAAAGATAAAAGCACCACCAAATGTAAGCAAAAGAAAACAAAAGAATTCAATGAAAACTGAATAAAGAGCAAGCTACCAAATCAAATCAAAATGAACCAATCAAAAGCAGATCTAGAACTAAGTTTGGATTGTAGACAAAGAAACAAAACATATTTGAAAAGAGAGATCCAAGCCTTGAGGACAAAAACCCCATATCAAGGCATAAAAACTGCTTCAGGGAAACCCTAAAGCTTGGCCAATGAATATATCAACTCACAATAAAGATACAAAGTTAGATCTGAGATGAATATGAGCTGCTAATGACAATAATACACAAATCCAAAAATATCATAATAGATCCAAACAAATAGAATTCAAATTCAAGCAAAACATGTTTGACAACAAACCCTAGGACTAAAAAGAAGACAAATCCAAAGCAAGAACTCAAAATTGAAACAAACCAACAACATATATGGACTGAGACAAATAGGCTAAGCACATATGTGAAGGAACAAAACAAGTTCTATACTATAAGCCCTCTAGAAACCCAAATTTAAAGTATCTTCATAGAGAAAAGGTGAGCAATAGTGCGAAGATCGTTGCTTGGAGGATAAATAACACCCAATGAAAATAACGGTTTTCATTTTGTATATATTTACAAGCCCACGATCATAGAGGAAAATGACTAGCTTACTTTTCAATTGGCCATAACTTCCTTATTTAGACTCTATTTTCGACGATTTTTTTATTTATTTTGGGTGAAATTTTGAGAATAATTAAGATATGTGGTTATTTCAATCAAATTCTCCCTAGAAAAGTCCAGAATTCAATCTGAAATCTGTGATCTATTATTTTCTCATATAAAAATAAAAACAAAATTCATATCTAAAATATGTTCGGATCTGAAGAACAAGAGATGAAAGGAGATCCAATTGAGGACATATGGCCATAAAGAAAAGGGAGGAATTCATAGAAAACCAAAAATGCGAAAGAAAGAGGAGATTTAAACCGAACAAGGGCTAACACCCTAATGGAGTCGTCAATTCTGTTATGGGAGAATTTCACCTAATATAAGTAGGCTACTTTTAACCCAATATATTAGCTGAGAATCTACCTAGAGAAAGATATGTGCTAGTGTACAAAGATCAATGAAAGAAACTCAACTAGATTCCTAAACATCCATCACTTTCATGCATGAGATCTCAAGTAAATAGTTTAATGAGATGCACCTGATCTCTTGCAGGGTGTTGAGTTCGATGTCAAAGAACCAACTTCAACTTGAATAACTTGCTCCTAGCTATCATGATTTAATAGATCTACACACATACACCAACAAACAAAGCAAATTTGCCTTTCGTAGAGGGCATATTAACATAAAGAAAACATACATGAATACATGATGCAAATAACATGTAAGAGAAAGGAATCATAAACTTTCATTAATCAAGAATGGAAAATACGTAAAGTGACATACCTTCCACACATGAGGAGCCTCACCTCCAAATTACAAGTTGGTTTCCTTCTCCTAATGCAGTAGAGCTCTCGTGCTATAATATGGATACTAGATCTAGCCCCGTTTCCTCTTAGTGAGATTATATGGATTCAATCTATCATCTGGGAGAATGTACATAAACATCTAGGGGTTTGAGAAGTTAGGAAACTTCTACAATAATGGACTCCTAGCCAACTCATACACAAGTGGGTCAATTGGGAATGACAAGTTCTAGAAACCTTTTTCACAATTATGAGGGTTTTCTCAATTGCCTAATTATGAAATTATTATTATCTCATAATTATAAAATTTTGACAAAATATTTATGAGAAATTAATCAATTATGTAATTCCACTCTTTTAAAATGAAATAAATCCCACATAAGTAATAACAAAGGTGAAAGGGGATGCATTCTAGCCAACAATTGAGGTAAGTTGAAATTGGGTTTCTCTGACTATACTAGAGTGGCAAATAGGGTTATAACAATATTAGTAACCATTGAGAATAGGTTAGAGAGGCCACATGAGTACATGGAAGCACTTTTCCCTTTTTAGCTCCTTAATAGTCTAGACGTAACTATGGATTACAACTTACACATTTTCTTACATAATACAAATGTGGTAGTTCCATGTTTGTCAGAGGCGCGGTAGCTTTTATCTTCAAGTTGAAAGATTTTGGAGCTGGAAACTTCTACTATATGCATAATCGATTCTTAAATATTCATCATCGGTTAGGGGATTTCCTCAGATAAATGAATTCCCTCGATTAATGAAGCCAAGGAGGAAACCTTTCACCCTCAACTAGCCTAAGCATGAAAATAAGAGCCTCACTAACCAATTCAAGCACACTAGCACCCTAATTGCATATGTTTTCATTGACCTTCCTAAAATAACAAGGCCCATTAAGACACATGGTTACGAGCCAGCTCTCCAAAGAGCTTACCTGAAAATTCCTTAAACCCAATAACTTCCTAATGTGAGATGTTTTGAAGCCAATTTTGAACAAGTTGCTACAATATTCCTTGTCACTGGATAGGGGATTACATGTTCCTGCAATATTAGTCACTTAGGGGTATATGAGCTTAACTATGAAAGACATGACATGTCAACTATTGTCTATAATGTAACTGACAGGGATTTCTATTGGGAATAACCTTTACTTGAATTGGAATTTATCCAATAACATAATCCTTGTCCATATAAATAGAGTTTCAATGCTCTCTGCAAAAAAATTTCCTAAAAAGAAAAATTGATTCAATGAAGGAGATTTCAAACAATGAGATTACACTAAAACTTTCCAACTACAAGTCCATCCCTGGCCACTTTGGAAAAAAATATCAATGTCTATTTTTAACAAGTGGAGAAGACTATTAAGTAATGTAAGTCTCAAATTGATGATCTTTCATTAATGTGATATCCACCCTTAAAATCAAAGAGATGAAAAAAAAAAAAGAAAGTAAAGCCGCATCTGACCTCTTGATGTGCTCCAGCGTCTTCTTTTGCAATTTTGGTTGCACTCCTTTACGGAATTTTCAAACCCAATAACTCTGTAATAAACTAGCAACAAATTTAAACATTGATTTGTAACAAACACAACTTATAATTAGCCCGCTCAATAATATAAACCACATGAAATAGTAAAAAATTACTTTTCTTTTGTAAACACTGAGAAACACACCAGATTATCCAAATCTTCAAACCCAAGAATGGAATTATGTCAAGCAATTCCTTCGATGATCGCTGTCTGAAGTATTTTAAAGCCAGACAACCGAGGCAGGGACCGAGACGGTTCTCTACTAAAAATTATGAAACTGATAAAAAGAAACACCAATTATTTAGATCTTTTCACGCCCCTCTCCCTAGATCCAATATTTGTTGCTTAACCTTTTAATGGTGCCATCAAAACTAACACCGAACTAACAACTCCTGATAGACGGACGCATGGCACAATGAATAACATTACAAATACAACCAGTGCTCATGTGCTAAACAATAAAACTAGTTGTTGCATCAACGTAACATTTAAAAAAACAAAGAACATATAAAATTTGTAATGCAATATAGGTCAAAGTATCTCTACTTTTTCACGGCCTCATTACTTATTAAAACCTTAACGACCTTGTAAATTTTTTTCCACTGTACGAGTGAATGTCGCACATTCAAGCAGGTGTTTTCGATTTCTTTAGTGACTTGCAATTACATGATTGGAAAATGTTATTTCGACTTTGTGGTAGGTTCACGCAGTTCATCCTATTCTCGCAAGAAAAATATCAAAAACATTCGATATGATTACACCGAGAGAGCACTCCTCTCACGTGGAATGGTAGCCATGTATATACCCAATGACGAGGTAAGTGGAGTTCAAACCTGCCAGAACTCAAGTCATTACAACTATTGCAGCAAAGCTATATGTTGTATCTCTGTTATCTATGGCATTTCAGAGATATGGGCACTTCCTCACAAGTTTATCAGAATAAGCGAACCAGAGATGAGTATTGGAATGAGCAATTCACTTTGCTAAACGAGAAGCTAACTTTGGTTCACAACAATGTTGTCATGTCATTGCTCGT
Organism: Pinus taeda; assembly: GCA_000404065.3. Classification (NCBI taxonomy): domain Eukaryota; kingdom Viridiplantae; phylum Streptophyta; class Pinopsida; order Pinales; family Pinaceae; genus Pinus; species Pinus taeda. The sequence continues at coordinate 19,263 of APFE030215282.1, forward strand.
CGAATATCTATAATATGGTTAACAATAATAACAATCTTGAAGAGATCAACGTTGGGATCAACGACGTTATAAGGTGAAATTTGGTTGAAGGCCCATATCATAATATTGAGTCTATTGATGGGATGGGTTCAATTAATGAAGACCAATTAATTGTACATTGGAGTAATGAAGCGATCTCATTTCCTTGCTTATCGCAATAAAACTTTATCACCCGGAAATGAAATGAAGCATGTATCAGCTTAATTCTATATTAAATACGGATTTAATATGAGCGAGAGGGATATAATTTTTTTTATCTGCAATTTTTTCTATGAACTAACATTTTTTAAATATTTGTTATAATTTATTATTATTATTATTATTTTTTAATTTTTATTTGGTTCGACATGAGTAAAATTTCAATTTTGATAACGGACAGATAGGGTTACACATCATACTGGGTTGTAGAATGAGCCTCTTGGCTCAACAATTTCTAGACATATTTGTAGAGGTACAAGATCGAATGTAGCATGCGCTATCATCATCCCGTCACCCCGTATAAGGCTCAAACATTGGGCATGGCATCTTCGCTCTAATGAAATGAGAAATAAATTGTTTTTTAAATTCATATAACTAACATAGATCCATCTTAAATACGGATCCAACATGAACTGAGAGAGATCCAATTTCTTCAAGTGCAACTTTTTTTATGAACCGACATTATTTAAATGTTTTGTATAGTTATTTTGTTAGTTATATATATATTTTTGGCCAACATAAGCAAAATTTCAACTTTGATGACAGTCGAACAGGGTTACACATCATACTGCGCTGTAGAATGAGCCTCTCAGTTGAACAAAAAAATGTGTTTCCAATGTTAAACTTTTGAAATTGAAATATTGTCCATAAGTACAAACAACCTATTCATCCCAAGAATCATATATGTCCCGACGGGGACATAACAATGAGAAAAAAATCATAATATGAATATCAGATTAAAATAAATTTAAATAATAATAATTCATATTCATAACCATGATATTTCAAAAGAGATAATTAATAAACATTAAAAAATTTATAATTTAATTAATAATCATATAATTAGAAAGCAACATTGATCCTCTTAACTCCTAATTATCAAGTGTCGAGAGGGATCAAATCTCTCAAGATGCAAACTCTTTTTGAGTGCCACATTTGAGGAATGTTTGCACCTTGAAGACTGATTTTTCTCATCAACCTCGTTAGATCCAGAGTTTAAGATGGATCATGTAAGCACTTATAATATTATTTATATTATTTATAATTTCACATCTCTATAACGTTTTTATTTGTAATTTTATTAAAACTTTGATAATACATATAGGTTTTTTTGTAAATTATAATATATATTATATATATATATATATATATATATATATCTAACATCAAAATCTTTTTCCATTTTCTACCAACTCAGAAACCAAACCAAAAGCAAAATTTAATGTCTTTTGTCCCAAATGTCCAAATACTAATAGGATACATACAAAAAGGTCTAGTGACCAAGACCTCATTATGCAATACATTACGTTGCAGTACTCTTAAATTTCAAGTGAAGTAGAAAGATCATAAGTCAATTGAAATCATCAAGAGAACGTGGAAATATCAATAGTTCCTTGAATGTTGAATTGACTTGAGGTGTAAGATTTGAATTTTTGCATAGTTTCTCTTGGATGTAAGTCACTTCTTCATGTTCTTCCATCCCCAACGTGGTTTATCGATTTTTATTTATTATATCGATAAGTATCAATCTACAGTCCTCCCATAAGTGACTGTTCCAACTTGTCGAAAGATGAAGGTGAATGCCATCACATCCCAAGTTTGCCAAAAGATCTGCTACCTTATTATCTGTTCTCCTAATGTGAGAGGGAATAATGACTAAAATCACATGGGTCAAATTGTTAATATGTGTAATATATTTTTCCAATCTCCAGTTGTACTATTTTTTTTTAGAGAAGCTCCGTCGATTAATTGGTCCCAAATGCTTATCCAATCCTCCATTCTCCATTCTCCCTCCATGGCCTTCACTAGACGTACGATTGTTAGTCCTGACCTAATGCATGGCACATGGAGAAGAGAATATGATGTGCATCATCACTCCCTCTCAACCAGAGAGGAGATCATCATTCCTCTATATCAAGGAAGAGATTCTTACTCCTTCTCGAACATGAAGGATATTTATTACTCCCTCTCGATTAGGGAGACATCATCAAAATCCTTAGCTAGTCTCACACATCATCAATGCATCAACTACTAGTTCTTTGGTGGAGATATAATTGTAGTTGTAGAGTTCCCCGAGTCTCGACCTTTTGAATTCTTTCACATTCATGACAGGGTTTCTCAGCTCCTAACAACATAATGTCATATCAAATTTTGATCTTTATGAATCTTATCAATCATCATACAACTTTATCATCAAGTGTTTCACCTGTCTTCTTCAAGGAGTTGAGCTTCCTCACAGCTGATAGCACATGGTTTCTTCCTTCATAACAGAGTTTTGCCTCAACTTTTTAATATCAATTATGCTCTCAAGCTTGTTCAATCAATCAATAGTGTTTTCCATACAATCCATATGTTCTATGATCAAATCACGTAGATGTGGGTACATCAATATCATTCAACAAAATATGTCAACTGTTATCCTTCTAGCCTCTGCATATACTTCCACAATATGATTTTCCAGGGAGCTAAATCATATCTAAATAATCATTATTAGACTTACCAAATCATAATGGCCTTAAATCAAGGTGTTAATTCTGCTACTTGCTCCCTTTGAAGTCAATAATTCCTTTGCATGTTCTATCTTTATGTTGCAACAAGGTTCATTTTCAACTTTGAATTATCAACGTGTTCTTGGAATATGCTCTTCGGTTGGAATCTCATTAGGATTCCTGCAACTCGATCTTTCCATCATGCTCTTCATTATCAAAGAATCATTGTCAAGCACAAGTCTTGCTTTACTTTCTTCTTACATCGTTCTCATCTTGCTTTCATAATTTTAGCAACCTTCCTACAATCATCATCAAGTACAACCAAGCAAAATATACAAAGAAAAGAGAATGATGTCAATTTTTTCAATCTAGGTTTTCTAAGATTTCTCAAAAAGTATTTCTAGGGTTTTAGTTACAAACCCTAGATATTCCTTCACCTAAATCATATTAAGGTTTTTACTTTCGGCGGAAACACCAGGTCCTAGGGTTTTGACTTCAGGCCCTAGGTTTGTCTTAATCCAACTTTTGCTAGGGTTTGATATATATACCCTAGAGGCTTTCTCTTAAAACTCTTTTATGATAGGGTTTTGAGATATTTTAATATCAAAAAATACTCATTCTACAAACCCTAGATACCATTTCCCAAAATCTAGGGATTCCATAGAGGGAACAATTTGTTAGGGTTAGTGTTTTCTCACTTAATTTAGATCCTCAAGAAATTCAAGGAAAACATGCAAAAGATCAACTGTCAAAACCCTAGACCCCCTTTAAGTGTATTTAAGTAGACCCTTTCTAATGTTCATCACCATAACATGAAATACACACAAAAATTTATACATACCTGTTACAGGTCTATTTGGGCACATCACTCCCAACATTCAGATCAATACAATTAGGGCTCATCAAACCCTAATTCAGTTGTTACATGCCCTAGACAAGTAATCACATTGAATGCTTCCTTCTATGAAAGTTTCCTGGCCTGAAGCCTTGCTAAAATGCTTCCTTGGGACACCAGCGCAACCTTGGTCAGGGGTAACTGCGTTGCAGAGCAGGCAGGCCCATTCTGGCCTGCACTACAATGCACTTAGGTCCTCCTTGACCTGCGTTGGGCGAGATTGGGTGAAATTTGCATAGGGTTGTGGGACTATTCCTTGATTCTAGATGATTCTAGAAGGATCCCATCTCTTATCTCCTCTTATGAGCTCGAAATTGGATAGGCTAAGGATCCATTAACCTCCTATCCTCTCATCCCTTGCTCCATGGAAACTAACTCCAATTTTGGAAGGCCATTCAATACCCTCATTTATGACAAAACCACCTCCATTTCCCTATAAATTGAATACTCATCATAGTGATCAGGGGGCTAAAATCTGAAGTTTGTAAGGAAATTCTGTTGGTTTGAGAATTGAGTTCATGTCAAGCAATGTTATGCTGCTGGATTGGTGTGCTTTTGATGTGGCGAGGGTTGGACTGAAGCTGGATGAGTGGCACAGGATTGAATTGTATTGGGTGAAACTCTTCCTTCTACATTAATAAAGAGTTTATTCCTCTTCTCATATTATTGTTCATGTCTCTAATGATTATGTGTTTCAATGTCTTTGATTCCATTGGTTTATAGTAGATAGATCATGTATTCTTTGATCATTTGTTGTTTCTGTTTCTGTTGACACAGGTACCTATTGAGTGGATTCAGTTCAAGTGGGAGTGACGGGAGCGATTCAAAGGGGATTAAGGAAGCGAAAGTCTACAAGTAAGTTCCTTCATCTCATCTATCTACTATAGGAAAATATTAAACTACTTTCCTTCTATTGTTTTAGGTGTAGCTACCCACCTAGGGAAAATGTGTTTATCCATAGATGCAAATTCCATATAACAATACCTCTGCAATTTTACCTTATCTTGTCCTAACCATGATCCAGTACTTCTTCAAGTGTCAAGTCCAATTATCATCAAGGTATGATCTTTGTCATAGTTTTTCAAGAACTTAACTTCCCTTATCCTTTATGATTATTCCTTTCAGGTTGGCCTAAAAAATGTAAGTCCTTTCTTCTATGTTTATGACTACTTCTTATATTTATAAAATTAGAGAGAATATCCATCAATATACCAAATGTAATTCACAAGATATTGGTTCATTTGTGCTTCCACGCAGTTGTTATACTTCACAGTCCATCACTTGTCATTTTGTAGTTGTATATTATCGTACTTTTTATGTGAGAGTCCTTCTTGTCATACAACAAGATTACTATTACTGTGATCCATTCATGTTACAATTATGCACTAGGGTCAACCATCACTGAATTAGGGTAAGTGTCAATCTTTATATGAATCATATAGTGTTGATGCCATGGGCTATTATAAAGCGAGACCATTGTAATCATCAAATATTGTTGTGAGCTATAACGAACTGATGCCAAGATCATTGCGAACTATAGGAGCATGGTGCGATGCCAAGTGAAGCCATGTAGAGTAGGAACAATTCATTGTGATTCGATGTCTTTGATACCTATGAGTATAATTATAATGCTTCTACTGAGTACTAAATTATGATGTAACAAATTATTGTGTAATAACCAACATAGATCCATCTTAAATACAGATCTAACATGAGTCGAGAAGGGTCCAATTTCTTCAAGTGTAATTTTTTTTATGAGCCAACATTATTTAAATGTTTTGTATAGTTATTTTTTTTTATAGATTTTTTAGAACTTTTATTTTGGCCGATATGATTAATAATAGACACCCTTACACATCATAACATCATATTAAGATATGATTAATAACAAACACCTTTACACATCATAACATCATATTAGACTGTAGAATGAGCCTCTCCCTCAATAATGTTATTGTGCCAATGATGAACTATTCGTACATTGCAAAATCATAGTAGATTCGTTCCACAAATATGTGCGATTATAATAAGTGATGCCACATAGAGGAGCCAGAGCCATAAAATATATGTGAGTTTGAGTTTTTTTATAGGTCAACAAACTACAGAGGAGCCACTTCCATATGTGAGTCACGAAAAACCTATCATATGTGATGCCACTATACATACCGTAATCTACAGTCATTGTTGCAGACCACAATCGTGAAAGCGAGTAATGATGCCACCACTATGTATGGAAAGAGAGAAGCCTTTGAATAATACAAGTCTCAGAGATCCATTAAGAACTGATTAAACCAAAATAAAGATAGTCATAGAGCGTGCACTATATTGTGATGCGTCTGAATAGTTTGCAGAGCGAACAAAGCAACATACGTGCCACTGTATAGATCGAAATAGCGATGCCACTGAAATATTTTCGAACCATTGTAAGTTTTGGGATTTTGAGCTTGTCACAATGATACACAACATTTTATGCGAGCCATAGGTGCAGTGCGAATTACACCAGTTAGTCAGGCCATAATATATGCAACCCATTAGAGGGATTCCAATCCATAGAATATAGTGTGGTAATTATAGAGTCACTGAATAGATTGAAAAATACTATGTGATACCATCATGGGTAATGTGATGCCATCTTGTAATGTGATGACGCCATTTCCACAAGTTATATGAGCGATCGATATTTTAACAATACCGTAATAGTTTGATGCTACACAAATTAAAACCATCTTGTAGTGAGCCATTTAAAGGAGCCACGATATGGATATACGAGTCATGGATAGAAGCTTCTGAGCCAAGCTCATAAAATAAAAATTGATCCACCATGAACCTTAACAAATGCGAACCTTCATGATATAGAGAGTCATTGTAGATTTAAATCACACGAAAATATGATGCGATTTCACCACAGAGAGAGGGCACGATCTTTTGTAATGCATATGCCAGTGATCAGATAAGTATTATCAAGCATGTAACAAAGTATGACCCGTTGTAGCATGACTTTAAGGAGAGTGAGTCATCATAGATGGGCCACTGTGACACCAAATATTAATCATGTGATGCTTTCAGAATAAGGGAATACATGTCTAGGAACAACTACAGGATGTATGATACTTTGATGCCCACATAGTGATCTTCACGCCTCTATTAGTCAAACCAATGCTTTGATACCATGTTGAGAAATCAAGAGGATTATGATTTAGATTAGATTTCTCTGTACGTGATAATTACTTGTGAGTTTGTTGACATTTTATTATTATGTTTTTCTTCTTTGATCAAGAAATTATCATAATAAAAACATGAAGATCGTAGACGACACAAGATATAGGCTCCAAGGCAGGGCAAAACCCCTCTAAGGGGAAGACCAAGAAAATCATCTTCTTAGAGAATCATATCAAAGTGAGATATCCAAAACCCATGACCACAGAAAAATTCCAGCCTTCTAGATGCCAAGCCAAACCTTCCTTCTGCACAGTAAATCCGTCAAAAACAAGAGACCAACAACAAATCTTCATCAAGATATATGATGAGGTAGAACTTCCACAAATCCTTTTTCAGCTTTAGACTTCAACCCTCCATCTTCTATGAAATTTCAGAACTAATTAAGCGAATTGTGTGTGTCCAAATGAGTTCAAATCATCCTCTATTCATACTATCTAGAGGGGTGTGACTAGACTTGTCCTTTGGGGCTGACTCGACTTAACATGTATGTCGACTTGGAATCTAGAAGGGTTTTTTATCCAAATTATATATTTAAAAATCCATTTTCCTTTTTCTTTACAATAGGTCCAAATAGGACTTTATAATATCCCTAACCCGGAATATTCCTCAAACCCCAGCGAAATCTCAACCAGGAAAACGCACAAGTGGTATAGTAGCTGAGAAAATCACAAAGATATAATGACAGAGATATAATAGTAGTGCAACAACACTAATGAACATATGAAATATAACAGATACACACGAAATGCAGCAAAAAATGCCAAGCCATTTTATTATACTGAGTAAAGGAATGAGTATAGAGGTGATCAGAAGGACGACACCTCAACTTGCACAAGGCAAGTGAAGAAATACACTCATAATAACAAAGGAATGGCCTCACAATGATCTACGTCCCAGTTGTTGGAAAACTGTCGTGCCACTGTTGTTGCTGGAAATTGAATGAGGATTTTGGGCTGCTCCCCTCCTCAGAAAAGGATGAAACTATGGAATTGGACTCTACTCAAGAAACCCAGAAAAACCCAGAAAGCTTTTCTAAAATGGCCAACCCTCGAAAATCACCCCCTTGGGGTTCTGCGCAGTTCCTCAAAGACGCTGATGAAACTACTGCTGAAATGCCAATGGAAATACCTTGCCCGAGTAGGCACTCGAAGTCCCCCAGGGCTAAGGGTGATATCTCTGAACGGAGACACTCAATGCACTAAACAATGTTCCAAACTAGCTAAACAACGAGCATGCTTATAAGAAGAGCTTCGGCGTAAATCACATATAGAAAGACCTTTGTCGACGCGTTTCGAACCAACTAGTGTGGTTCATCGTCAGGACAAGTTGAAGAAACAGATTCAGCCTAGCATGTTAAATAGACTGAGCAGAGACTCCAGGTCAAATTTATATTTATTAGTTTAATATTTGACTAGTTGGTTTGAAACGCGTCGACAAAGGTCTTTCTATATGTGATTTACGCCGAAGCTCTTCTTATAACTATGATGGATCACAAAAGCCTCAATTCTACAATGAGCATGCTCTAAATCGAAATGACTATCACAAATGCTCATAACCGGAATGATCAAAATGAGGGGGCTCCTCTCTCCTTTATAGCCTTTGCCTCTCTCAATCCCAAGGCTCACCTCCTCCTGCGTGATTCCTCTCTTGCCACGTGTTTCTTCCCTCCTGCGCAGTACCTCCATGTGTCTGCATGGGCTCCATTTCTGCATCCCCCTTTGGCCCCCTTGGCTCCCCTCTAAGTCACAACGTTGTGCTACTAGGAAGTGACTTTTTATTCTAAAAGTGAGTTATGTCCCCCGTCCTCACTTTTTTTATTTACAAATAACTATAGAAGGCAAAAATTGAACAAAATCGAATATTCCAATTAGCTATGGCTAATTAGGAATATTACAGTCTCCCCCAGCAAAATGTTGCTTGTCCTCAAGCAACTGAAGTGATGGATGCTGCAAGATCTTCTCACTCTCCTAAGTGGCATCCTCATCCGACAAATTCTTCCACCTCACCAAGGATTCCCGGAATGTCCTGCTCCGCAGCTGCCTCTCCCTGGTATTAATGATAGCCTGCGGCTGCAATACCAAATGCCCCTCATCATCCATGGGTGGTAGCTCATCTGTCACTGTCACCTACTGCCCCAATGCCTTTTTCAGGCATGATACATGAAAAAAGTTATGAATCTTGCTACCTTGGGGCAGCTCCAACTCATATGCAACCTGTCCAATCCTGCGTATCACCCTATATGGCCCATAAAAGCGGGGCTTGAGCTTCTCATCCCCCTTCCGCTTCAGTGACGACTGTCGGTATGGCTGTAATCGTAGGTAGACCATGTCCCCTACCTCGAACTGTCTCTCCACCCGACCCCTATCGGCATACAACTTCTACTGGGTCTGCACTGTAGCCATGTTATCCTTGAGAGCTCAGAGGATATCCTGACTCTCTTGGACCCAAATCTTGGCTCTAGGAGCCTTGCTATCACCAAACATCACGTCAGCAAAAGATAAAGGATGATACCCATATAAGGCATAGAATGGTGACATACCAATGAACATGTGATGTGAAGTATTGTAGCAATACTCCCCCAGATGCAGCCACTTCAGCCATGCTCGTTGCTGCCCACTGACATAGTTACGCAAGTAGCCCTTCAGCCACTTGTTAACTATCTTTGTCTGCCCATCCATCTATGGGTGATAACTGGTACTCGGTGTCAACTCCATCCCCACCAACCGGAAAAGCTCCTGCCAAAACCTGCCCATGAAATGGCTGTCCCTATCACTGACGATGGCCTTAGGAAGACCATGTAGCCTGAAAATCTTTCTAAAAATAGCTCGGCCACCTGTGCTTCTGTATAGTGTGCGGATATGGCAAAAAAATGTGCATACTTTGTTAGTCGATCAACGACGACAAAGATACAATCCTTGCCCTGTACCATGGGAAACCCTGTGATGAAGTCCATCAAAATACTCTCCCATTTCCCCTCCAGAATGGGAAGAGACTACAATAAACCCGCAGGATGGCTCATCTCTCCCTTGTTCCTCTGGCAAACATTGCACTCCCAGATGTGCTAGAGTACGTCCTCCTTGAGGCCCTTCCATGGAAACCTCTCTCTAATGGCCCTGTAGGTTTTGGTAAACCCCTGATATCCTGCCAAAGGTGAATCATGTGATGCATGGAGTATCTTCTTCTTGAGTTGAGACCCCTCAGTCAAGAAGATCCGGTCCCTATAATAGATGATCTCATCGACCACCCTGTACTTGTCATCTGCTATCTGACCATCCAGGACCTCACATGCAAATCTATCCTTGGAGTACTTTACTAAGAGTCGAGCCCTCCAGTCTGTATCCAAGCTCATAAGAGACAATGTGGCTGGTCTACGTGAAAGGACATCTGCTACCACATTGTTCTTACCCTTGACATACTCAATGTCAAAGTCATATGCTTGGATCTTACTGATCCACTTCTGCTGCCTCTCATGTAGCTGCTTCTACTCCAAAAAGAACCTGAGGCTGTTGTGATCAGTCCTCACCTTGAACCTGTTACCCACCAAATACTGCTGGTACTTAGCTAATGCATGCATGATGGCCAGCATCTCCTTGTCATATATAGAATACAACCTCTCGTGTGGAAGGAGCTTCTAGCTCTCAAAGGCTATAGGGTGACCTCCCTGCATAAATATTGCACTAATCCCCTCTCCCGATGCATCACACTCCAAAACCAATGGCTGCGTGAAATCTGGCAATGCAAGCACTGGGAAACTGCTCATAACCTCCTTGAGCCTATCAAAGGCTCACTGCGCTGTATCTAACCAACTGAAAGCCCCCTTCCTTGTCAAATATGTCAGGGGTGCAGCAAGCTGTGAGAAACCTTTGACGAACTTCCGGTAGTAAGTACAAATGCCAATGAATCCTAGAAGTTCCGACACGTTTCTCGGCTCTGGCCATTCTCTGATGGCCCTGATCTTCTCCTCGTGGGCCCTCACTCTGTCCACCCCTATGATGTGTCCCAGATACAACATCTCCGTCAACCCAAACTCACACTTGGAGAGTTTGGCATAGAACTGTTGCTCCTGTAAGATACGCAATACTATCTCAATGTGCTGGAGATGCCCCTCCCAAGTCCTGCTGTAAATGAGAATATCATCGAAGAATACCAACACAAAATTCCTCAAGTGACTATGGAAGATGTGATTCATGCAGGACTGAAATGTAGCGGGGGCGTTGGTTATTCTAAAAGGCCTCACCAAGAACTCAAAATGCCCATAGTGACACCTAAAGGCCGTCTTGGGAATATCCTGTTCCCTCACGCGAATCTGATGGTACCTAGATCTCAAATCAATCTTTGAGAAGTAACGTGCCCCTCTCAACTCGTCCATCAACTCATCGATCCTGGGTATGGGGTACCTGTTCTTCAGGGTCTTCTTGTTCAGGGCCCTGTAGTCAATGCACATCCTCAATGTACCATCCTTATTCTTTACTAACACCACAGAAGAAGCAAAAGGACTCGTGCTCGGTCAGATATGCCTAAGAGCCAACAACTCCTGGATATCCCTCTCAATATCATCCCGATAGGCCTTGGGGTGCCTATAGGGGGTGGTAATCACGGCCTGTATGCCCTACTCAAGCTCGATGGTGTGCTCAAACCCCTGATCCGGTGGCTGTCCTGGTGGAATCTCCCCAAACACTATGGCATACCGATCAAGGATAGAATGTACCCCTGGGTGTACCGTCTGTCCTGTAGTCCCTGCCTCTGATGCACACAGCTCCACTGCCCACTCTATGTCTCCCTTTCGGAAGACTGCCTCCATTCGATGAGCCGAAACAGTCTGAGGCGGATATGTGTGCTGTCCTCGTATCTTCTCATGCATCCCTGTCTTCTCATCATCCCACTCCATATCGTGGGTCTTCCAATCTGTCGTGACCTTCCCTAGAGTGATAAGCCACTAAACACCCAGTATCATGTTGGTGTCTGGAATATCGACCATGAAAATGTGGTCAGTCAATGTGTAGGTGCCCATCGTCACTGAAAGCTCTGGAACATAATGAGCACACATCATGGTCTGATCTCCTGGGATCAAGACTGAAAACCCGCTGAAGCTCTCTGTCTGTATACCTCTTCGCTCAACCATCTAGGCATCGATGAAGTTGTGGATCGCCCCACTGTCAACCAAAACTGATACTCTCTGGCCACGTACTGTCCCTCGTACGCGTAGTGTCAGATACTTGGGAATTCCTCGCAATGCTGCAAGGGCCCCTTCGATGGGTGCAAAAGATGCACCACCTACTGCTGGCGATGGTGGTGGCTAAGGACCCTGTACGACATGGCTATCTCTTGCCTCCACATCATCCTCGTCATCCTCCTCTCCACTGCTCTCAGAGAAGACCTCAATAAAATGTGCTTTACCAGCAGCACATCTATGTCCTGGTGCCCATGGCTCCTGACAAGTGAAGCACAAACGCTTCTTCTTTAGCTCCCTCCTGGCATCATCGTCAAGCTGTACTTGTCCTGCATTCCCCTTTGGAGGTGGAATCCTCACATCCTTCCCCTTAGACTAGAAAGTCTATCTCTAGGGGTAAGGTGTCCAGGTCCTGGGTAAGACATCCTGTAAGTCCCAGGTCCTGCTAATAGCATCCTGGAGTGTGGCTGGTCTAGTGGATCGGACTAAACCCCGAAGTGGCTCTACTAAACCCTCAATATACATATAGACCCTCCATGCCGTGGATAGGTCTGACATCATCACAAAGACCCTCAAGAAATTTGCAATGTAGGTCTCTGGGCTCCCTGTCTGTTTGAGCCTTGTCAGCTCAACAAAATGCTACTCTGGATCCCTCCGATCAAATCGCTCCATTAGTCTCCTGGTAAACTCGGCATATGTCGTCATTGTGGAGTGCCCTAGTGTAACTATCCCATGAAACCACCAATCCTAGGCCTCACCATCCAAATGCAATGTTGCCACCTTGATGGCCTCTGTCTCCGACATTTGGTTAAGCTGGAAATAAATCTTCAGCTTCTCCACCGAAGACTTTGCCGAGCTATTTGATGAACCATCAAACGTAGGCAAGTGGAATCTACTCGCTGCACGGTGGGTGTCACCATCATGGTAATGCCAGTACCCTCTGTGATGGTCGTTGGGTATACTATCTCGCTAGAGCTAAACAAAATCTTTGAATGAGAGGGCTTCCCTGAACTCCTGCCCATAGGCCTGGTACTCTGCAAAATAATCGCCGATATGTTCGAGCTCTGCCTCCTGCTGGGCTACGGCCCCCGTGTCAGCTCCTAAGAAAATGGGCATGGTAAAGCGTGTAGGTGCATGTGAGGCCACCTGCTACGCAGTATCACACTGCTATGGCAAATGGTGGGATGTGCCTGATCCCTCACCAACCTGAAAAACCCATGGGCTCTCATGATGTCTGGCCTCTACTGCCTTGAATCTCTGCCCCATCACCTCAATATGCCTCGACAGATCCTGCATAGATTTGAGGAGCATATCTGCAAATTTGTTCCCGTCATCATCTGCCATCGGATGCTCCTGCTCTGCGTCCACCAACTGAACACAGTCTCCCTCTCCGTAAGTGTTCTCCAACCTACGCCCAGTGTCTCTGTATCTCTAACCTCTGTAACAGATATAGGTCTTTTCCCCCGGTGTCATAGATTGCTAGCTCCATAGGCTGAGCCAGATCTAAGCTTTGATACCACTGTAATATCCCTAACCCGGAATATTCCTCAAACCCCAGCAAAATCTCAACCAGGAAAATGCACAAGTGGTATAGTAGCCGAGAAAATCACAGAGATACAATGACATAGATATAATAGTAGTGCAACAACAATAATGAACATATGAAATATAACAAATACACACGAAATGCAGCGAGAAATGCTAAGCCGTTTTATTATACTGAGTAAAGGAATGAGTACAAAGGTGATCAAAAGGACGATACCTCGACTTGCACAAGGCAAGTGAAGAAATACACTCAGAATAACAAAGGAATGGCCTCACACTGACCTGCATCCCAGCTGCTGGAAAACTGTCGTGCTGCTGCCGCTGCTAGAAGTCGAATGAGGATTTGGGGCTACTTCCCTCATTAGAAAAGGCTAAAACTCTAGAATCATACTCTACTCAAGAAACCCAGAAAAACCTAGAAAGATTTTCTGAAATGACCAACCCCCGAAAATCACCCCCTTGGGGTTTTTTGCGCAGTTCCTTAAAGACGCTGATGAAACTGTTGCTGAAATGATGATGAAACTACTGCTAAAATGCCAATGGAAATACCTTTCTTGATAAGGCACTAGAAGTCCCCCAGGGCTAAGGGTGAGATCTCCGAATGGAGACACTCGATGCACTAAACAGTGCTGCAGACTAGCTAAACAGCCATCGTGCTCTAAGTCGAAATGACTATCACAAATTCTCATAACCGGAATGATCAAAATGAGGGGGCTCCTCTCTCCTTTATAGCCTTTGCCTCTTTCAGTCTCAAGGCTCACCTCCTCCTGCGTGATTCCTCTCTTGCCACGTGTTTCTTCCCTCTTACGCAGTCCCTCCATGTATCTGCATGGGCTCCATTTCTGCGTCCCCTTTTGGCCCCCCTGGCTCCCCTCTAAGTCACAACGTTGTGCTACTAGGAAGTCACTTTTTATTCTAAAAGTGAGTTATGTACGCCGTCCTCACTTTTTTTATTTACAAATAACTATAGAAGGCAAAAATTGAACAAAATCGAATATTCCAATTAGCCATGGCTAATTAGGAATATTACGGACTTTGATTATTTGACTCAACAAATCCTAGAAGCATGAATAACATGCTTATCTAATAAAATAATAATAATACAAATTATTTTTCTTCTTTTTCTTTTTACATAAAATATACAATGATATATGTACAAAGACCATTATGAAGATCGAACTTAGCTACATTTTCCACCATGCCCAAGATTGATTTACAATAGGAATCTTTGTCTCAAACCTTTAAACATTTCTATCATACTTATTCATGTCTAATTGTCCAAATAAGTTGAGGAGTTGAGACCATAGAGTTTCAGAAAAAGCACATGTATCGAGCAAGTGCCCCATTTCCTCTACATTCAATCTAGATAGACAATATAAGGAAGGGCCTTTGAATCCTCTACGAATGATTTAATCCCATGAAAGGGATCTTTTATGTACTAACAATCAAATAAAGTGGGAAATTTTAGGCCATAAGTTCTAAGCCCAAAACTATTTTCAAATTGGTCAATGAGCAAGATTGGTGTGACCTACAACTAGTTGTTATGCCTCTTTGATTGTGAACATACCCTTCTATTTATAGCCCCATAAAATTTTGTTCCATCCCTTAGAGAGTAGGATCTTTTATTTATAAAGTTATTCCATTAATATGTCCCAATTTTCTTGATCAAGAGTTTGAGGGAAACTTTCCTTATATTTCCATTCTCTCCACAAGGTGTGCTCTTATTCTGGTTCCAATAGTCTGCTACTGTCAAGAGACATATAGATTTCATAAGGTATTTTATAGCATGAAATTCCACCCTACCATTGAGCTTGGGATATCGTTGCCATGATTTTGTTCAAAACAAGGCATCATTTCCTTCTCAGACTTCTCAGAAACAATTTTTTGTACGATGAATTTATTAGCGCTAGCCAAATTTTGTACTAATGATCCTTGAACAGGGTTTTGAGCTCTCAATTTCTATTTCCATGATTGAGAGAGCCTATATTCCTTGATCCAAATATTCCTCCACAACTTCTAGCCACCTTGGATTCACCTCCACCATAATTTTTCTCACAAAACATTATTTAGAATTTCAGGACCACAAAGACCAAGATCTCCTACCATTTTGGGAAGACATAATTTATCACAAGCTACAAGGGCCCATTTTATTTCCTACATAACCCCTCCCTAGAGAAAGGTCTATAGATAATCTTGATGAATCTAAAGATTAATTTGGTCGCCACCAATGCAGAGAGAAGAGACATCAAAAGAGCTTGCAAAACTAATTTTAACAAGACTAATCTACTAGCGAATTTGAGATATTTGAAGGTCCAACAAATTAGTTTTTTTGTTGTTTTGTTTTTACACTAATTCCTTCTACTGAATAGTTCTAAGGGATTTGACTACCAAAGGCATTCCCAGATATTTTGCAGGGAGAGAACAATGTTGAAATCCCAACAATCTAACTAGGTGCCCCTGCACTACTAAGTTAGTATTAAAGAAATAAATTTGAGATTTACCCGCGTTAATGGATGTACTTGAGGCCTCCATAAAGTCCTCCAAGATCTATTTTAGAGTTATAGCTTCTCTTATTGTAGTAACTCCCATTAGCATCATATCATCAACAAACTATTGATGGGAGATGGGAATATCATCACCATAGAGTCTTAATAATTTTTATCTTTCCTTATGCTATTATTTCCTTTATTGTGCATCCCAACCCTTTTGTAGTAAGAAATAATAATAATGTCAAGAGAGGGTCACCTTGCCAAATTCCATATGAAGACTTGAACGTTGAGGAAGGAGATCCATTAAGCATCATTGAGAAGAAAGGGATTGCAACCAGATCTCATACCCAGTTAATCCAACTACTTGAAAAGCCGGAAGTTGTGAGAACACTGACTATATAAGCCCAACTAAGTCTGTCAAAGGCCTAAGACACGTCAAGCTTAATTAGGATTCTTACATTTTTATATTTTATCAACAAATGGAGGACCTCATAGGCTATCACTATTTTGTCGAAGATGTGTTTTCGCTCCCTATAACTGGTTTGATCCATTGGAATTAGATTTGGAAGGAGTACATTTAGACAATTTGCAATGACTTTTGAAATAATCTTATTTATCACATTGCATAAGGATATTGGCTTGAAGCTACCAAGACCTTGGGCATGTCATACTTTTGTGCTAGTATTATTAGAGTGGCATTCAATATTGGAAATAAAGAGCACATATTGTGAGATTCCTCCAACAGGGCATGGATTTCTTTGTTAAGGAAGTGCTAACAAGCTTGGACAAAAAAATGTGGTGAATTTGCCTAAACTTGATGTTTTGTTTTTTGGCATGCATATTACCACATATTCAACTTCGACATAGGATACCTCTCACATTAAGGCAACATTATGATCTACTGTAACGAACACTGGGATGTTTTATGTGATCTTGTAAATTTTTCGTCGTTGACTTTGATTTTGTTTACCAAAAAGTGATCCATAATATCTATCCAATTTTTTCCCCATCTCTTTGCGATATGTGATTTTTCAACCTACTTCATCATTCAATGAAAATATTCCATTATGATGTCAATATTTTATCATTGATTTATGATAAAGTTTATGTTCTTCTCCCCTTCATGAAGCCAATGGATTCATGATTTTTGCCTCCATAATATTTCCTCTTGTTAAATTTTTTCCTATATTTTAGTGAGCAGTTCTCCTTCTTTTGCAGCCAAATCCTCAGTTTCTCCCTCCAGTATTAGTTATTGTTGAACCTCTTGAATCTAAACCTTCAACTCTTGTTTTTCTTAGAAAACATTTTCAAAATCCTCCATGTTCCAATATATATATGTATACTTTCGACTTAGGAATCTTGAGCTTTTGTTGAGACTTGGCCATATTGGAGGTACCCTAGACTTGAATCTCTTCTTGTGATGCCTTTTCCTTCTCAAGGAAGGATGGATCCTTAAGCCAAAAACTCTCAAATCTAAAAGGCCTATTTTATGGGAAACTTTGATATCTATTTCTAAATAGATTGGCTAGTGATCCAAACTTGTATAAGGAAGAATATATGCTCCTAGGAAGACATCCACTTCTAAGAGAAATTCCAAGACTAAAAATATATCCTAGTGTGAGGCTATTTTCTTCGTACCACTGCACTGATTATTCTAAGTGAATACTCCATTCACTATTTCGACGTTGGCCAACTTCATTTTCTACTTTAGTTGTTTGAAATGTTGGGAGTCTATGTCCAAGTGGTGGATACCTCACTTTTTTTCCTCTCATGATGTCACCATGTTGAAGTCTCCTCCTAGAACATATAGGTTATCTTGGTGAATCTCTTTGTTGCCAAACAAGTTTCTAAGAAAACATGCCTTTTCGTTCACCATGGTTGGCCCATAGACTATTGTTATGCATCATTGTTTCTTTTGATCCTAAGTAGTGGAATCTACCAGAAATTATCCTCGGGGTAGCCACCAAATCTATAAATTCCACTTCATTTGGATTTCATAAGATAGCCAATCCCCCTACTTTCCCTACAACATCTAGTGTTATGGTTTGACATCCTCTCCCACAATGAGAGAATATTGAGCTAACTTTATTACCATCACATATAGTCTCTTGTAATATTATTATTGTAGGGAGTTCCCTATTGATTCTCTCTTTGAGAATCCTTTGTTTTACTCAACAATTAAGGCCCCTTGTATTCCACTAAATTATCTTCATTAGGAATAATGTTGTGTAGAGGAAAACACCTCCATTAAGAGAGCCACTTGTCTAAAATTGACAAGCACATCCCCTATCACCTGTAATAACTCCTTTTTGCTTTACCTTCCTCTCTTTTTTTCTATCTTCACATGCTTGAGATTATTTTTTAAGCTTTGTATTTGGATGCCAATACTTGATAGGGATGAACTTGCTCCCTTAGAAGCCACATTCCTTTTACTTTTTAGCCATAGATATGTTTGTCTAAACAAAAAAATTTGTTGATATCTTATCTTTCCTGAGACTTTATCTATCCATTCTTAAATGAGGTCTGGGAGTGAGAATTCATTGGCATATCCATGTCCTATGTTCCATTAGTGTTTTTTATTCCATATATGTCTGACATATCAATTTCCTCTAATGGCATGTTCTTTTCGGATTCCTTTAGCAGTTTTCTCTTATGACCTTTCACCTCTAATTTTCCATTGTCCTTCTCTTAATTTGTTTCTCGAGGATGTGCTTGATTCGACATTTCCTACTTCTCTCTAGCCAATGACTCGTAACATTTTTTGGACTGAAGGGGCTCCTTTGGTGTTGCTTCATTTTGTGCTTGAGGATTGGACTTTTTGGAAACTCTCATGATCCAATTTCTGTTGATTTTATTTTTTTTCCTCTATGCGATTCAAGGGACAATCCCTTAAGAGATGGTCATATTCACGACACCTGTGTTATCTAAATAATACATGCTCATAATTCATCGATCATTTCCAAACTTCATCATGGTAGGAGATTTTGGTTGGTTAATACAATGGCTAGGAGATATTCATATATACACATATCCTTGCATATGAGGTGTATCAACCTTGCCTGGTCACTTTAGATATTTTCACAAAATCTCTAATCTCATCTCCAATACCCTGCAAGATTTCCTCCTCTGAAAATTCTTTTGGCAAAAAAAATATGCAAATCCAAATTGGGGCTGCTAGGAATTTTTCCTTTCCCACCTTATACCTTTCTTCCATAATTTCATGAATAAAAACACATTATTGAAAAAAATACAAGCCATTCTCAAATATTCTATTTATATCTTCCATATTTGCAAAAATCATCGTAAACAAACCCTTTTCTCCTAGCTCAAAGTTAACTTGTCCCTTCAACTGTCATTTTTGTTGGATCCATCCAACCAATGCTCTGTCTGTGGGCCAAATTCCAATAAACTTGCATGTTAATGTGTGATCCTTCATATGCTAAAAGTATCTCTCAATTTTGTCTTATATTTCTTCGCATTTCAAATCCTTGTCTGCCTTCAGGAGGCATCTCCCTTGCATATAGTTTTTCCAATACACCCCAAGTGGAGGATCATCTTTGTTTCCATCCACATGACTTGGGCCCGAGCCAATCAATAGGGCACTTTCATCTTACACCTTGAACCAAAACCTTTATCCCCTATGGCCACATTCTTGAAGGAGAGGTTTGCACACAACCCCAACGCATCCCCCCCCCCCCCCCTCCCCCCCAAGGTACTTGTCATGGTTGCTCTCATGTCGCACCAGATAAGTTAAGTGTCAAACCAATGTGGCAACAATGTGAAGCAAATTACTTCTACCCAATGGCAAATTTGGGCCCTGCAAAAAACCCTAGTTCGTGTACTGGAAAAAACCCTAGCAAATCACTATTGGATTTTTATATGTTTATTAATTAAATTTAAATATGAATCATTTTTTTTTTTTTTTGGCTTAAACCACGAGGGATTTGAACCTTAGATATCATGCTTTACATAATACTTCATAATGCGACAATCACCAATTGAGCTATCACCCATGGGCCAAATATGAATCATTATTTAAGTTTATATGGTAAATAATGGATCTATGTGTGTGCGTTTATTAATTAAATTTACTAATTTTTTATATGTTTATTAATAATGTGTTTTGAAATACCATGGTTACGAATACACATCATTATTATTTAAATTTGTTTTAATGTGATATGTATATTATGAATTTTTTAATTTTTTCAATAAAAAAATTAAAATATAAGGTATTGAATTGACTCAATTTCGTTACTTTATTTTTTAATTGAGTTGACATTATGTTTTATTATTATTATTATTTGATCTAAAGTTTCATATTATGGACACTACAACATCTCCCCTATATTGGGTTGTCTCTCGGCCATATATAGTCAAACTATTGGGTGTTTTTTGTCTTTTTCACTACAACGATACAATTTTTGGTGAGAATGTCATTTTTAGTTGTCAAAAACACATTTTTGAATGTGTAGATGGATTTACTACTCTGAAGAACCCTAGGTTCACTCGACTTTTGCAGATTACATTAGCTGAAACTTAAGATTCCAAAAAATCCTTGTTGAATTTCGAGTAAAATTAACCATAAAAGATGGCTTGAAAAGGGAAAAATGTCTAACTTTCATGATATAAATTAAAATAATAATTCATATTCGTAACCAATTTTTTGAGAGCTTCATATTTAAATTTAATTAATAAACATATAAAAATTTATTATTTACAATAATCTCTCTCTCTCTCTCTCTCTCTCTCTCTCTCTCTCTCTCTCTCCTATATATATATATATATATATATAATAATATCAAATTATAAAATAAATTAAAGAAAATTCTAAACGTGGTCAAAGAAAAGTGTTAAGTGCATATATATGTAATTATATGTATTATCAAGGTTTTAATACAATTAAAAATAAGATCATACATCCATCTTAACTCAGGTTATACCAAGTTCTAATTGGAATAAACTCTCTTGAGTTGCAAACCTTTCCTCATGTTTTTGCACTCAAAGAGAGGTTTGCATATTTAGAGATTGAGATCCTCTTAGTGCTTGGTAGATATATATATATATTATATATAATATATATATATATATATATAATATATATATATGATGTGGTAATTCAATTTCTGAGAATAAAAATAAAAATTGAAGGACATAACAATTACATTAATGTCATATATATTTGAAGATATAAACTAAAATACTAGAGAATTGAAAATGAATAACATCATAATATTTTATCCCTGGATGGGGTTCCTGTAGAGGGACAAGTGGGAGGGTGTGTTGTCGTCCTCCCACTAGTTAATATGTCAAGTGGAAGTGCTAGTGTGGCCCACACCAATAATTAATAGAAACTCATATTAACTGCATGGTTGATCATGGGACTTAATCAACATTTGATGGAACTCATTATTCACTCCATTGTAGATTTAAATTTGGGTCTCATTTGTTGATTTTTTAGATCTTAGGAGGTAATGATGATTCCTCCTTAGATGGCATATGATGCAATCATGCCAAGATTTCCCATGTGTATTGGTTAATTTTTGAGGTGTTTGGAATACACTCTTTCATTGTCATTGCCTCATACACATTGGAATTTGATGGAACCATGCAAGTGGATTCAAATTGGCAATTAAATCCTTTGATGTAAGAAACCCATTATGTTGCATTGGTTCAACTCCAAGCTTTGCACTGGTCCATTGCTCCATCATTTGTGAGGGATAAGGCTTTGCTCAACAATCGCCCAATTCTCTCAGGAAGTTCAATGACCAAGCTTGTTATTTCCTTTTCAATGTTGTGCAGACTAGGCCGGTCAAGCTCGGATTTTTCATCTACCACTCCTTTCTTTTCAGGTTCTACTCCACCTCCTTCATCCTCTTGTATTTCTAGGGATCCCTTGGGGGTTGAACTTCTTTCAATTCATTATCACTTTCTCGTATATAATTGCTTTTCCCCTCACTATAAAGTGCACCTTCCTAGTCCACTACCCTTTGTTGGCTTTGACTCATAATTGCACCTCTCTTGTGTCAACGCAATTTTTATCACAATTTGAGTTACAATACTTTGTCAATGAGTTAGAGTGCAACATGGGGTGACATATTACCAAGAATGTAGTAGCTTTCACATCAAGCAACAAGTGAAAAGCTCAATCTTCAGATATTGAAAGAACACTCTCTAGTTGGTAAGGACGAGATAGTCCAAGTGAAATGTGAGCTGGTAGAGGAAAGATGTGGTCTCACATAGTGAATTTTTTGCTAAGGAGATGGACTTGGTCCCAAACATGGGTCAAACTCGAGATTGCTACAGATAATACATGTACACGATGGACATATATTTCCATTTGAAATCATTGTTGGGAAGAGTTTTGGGTGACAGGAATGAAGCTAAATAGGATATTCTTATGATGTTGGATGAGTTGTAGTTGCACATGACCTCCATGGATTGTAGGCTCAAGAGTATAGAGAATCATATGGACATCCCTCTTGACCTAGGCTACTCTCTTGGCAGCAACAAGAAGCCCATTCTAGTGGAAGCCTCAAAATACGATAAGTTTGGATGAATGTTCCTTTGTTGTTTTCTTTTTATTTGCCTATCTATAGTTTTATTTGTGTACAATTTAGGAGTGACCCTAAAGGCCTTGTAATAGAGTTCAATGTTTTTGCTTTTGGACAATTAAAAATAAAAATAAAAAGCTCGCAATTTTTGCAAAGATTGAAGTTTTTTTCTTTAGTCTAATTTCCTTGGTGACAAGCTAGGACAAATATTAGTTAACCTCTATGTACTCTCTTCAATTTAAAGAATAAAAATATTTACTTTAAAAAAAAGCATTTTAAAATTTTGATTTCCTCATAATAATTTAAATTTAAACATTTTACATTTATAAAAATATTAAAATACATAAACTAATACAAATATCAATAAACAATTAAAATAAATCATAATTTTTTTTAAAATTAATTCATACTATTTAAAAATAAAAATAATTTTTATAATTAATTATTGACATCGTTTTAATAATTAACAAGAGCCATGTGGTAGCAACATCACTCTTGCGTTTTTTTGCACATTACCATGCGCCTCTTGCTTTTTGTAATTATGGATGAGGCCTCTAGAAGTTTGTTGAAAGAAATGGAAACGTGTGAAATCATTAAGTCATGCAAAATTCCTTTGGTGCAATCATTTAAGGGCTCGGAAAAGTCATGCAAATTTCCTCCAAACAAGCAAGGAGGAAAGATGGTCAATTCATAAGTGGATTCTAAATCAATCTCAGACCATTTGTTGCAGATGATACCATGCGCAATTATTAATTCATGTGACTTCATTTCATAACTTGAACCAACTAATTTCCGATCCTTATTATGTTCTGTTATAAACATAATTCTCTATACATCTTATGTCATCTTAATTTGAATAATTTAAATTCAAGTTTTTCGAAGAAGGCAATCAAGGAATTGTTGTTTATTTATTTGATTTAATCATAGTGTCGTAAGAAGTGAATATTAACTTCTTTTCTATCTTATTAGTGTGGTTGCCTCGTTCATCCAACAACATTATATGATGAATGTTTGATTTCTTAACCTGATTAACAACTGACCTGCTCCATTAATCCAAAAGCGTTGCGTAGCAAAAGTCATCAGATTAATTTCCAACGTACCATTACATGGTCTCTTATGTGTACAACTCATCTAACCTGCCATTATAGTTAGTGGCATTGGTATCTATTTCCTGCAAAATGTTTTCTGTTTCATATTGTGGAAGAAACACTTAATTTCTGCAACTTCTATGTTTCATGGCAATTTTATGCACATAGGTAACATTATAACGGTCTATTCTGTGTACAGGGCATCTAACTGGTCATTATACTTTCTTGCAGTGATATCTGTTTATTGGAAAATTATTTGTGATAGATATGAAAGCAGTAGATGAAACCCTTAATTTCCACAACTTTTAAGCGTAGTATCTTTATTTTCTATGAGATGTTTTTTCTCATGTTTTGTTTTAAATTTTAGAAATGTAGATTCGAGTAATTAGGCTTGCAAAATTAAAATATTTTAGAAATGTTCTAAGGAGTTGAATCTATTTATGTATTAAAACTGTCATTTAAATATGTAAAATATTTTTTTATTAATAATATAATATAATTCTGAGAAATGAAAAAATGTTTAATTTTTGGGGAGGCAGGAGCGAGAGGGGTTATTCTTCACCCAGATGAAGAAATAAAGATGCAATATGCATGGGGTCTAGGAAAGACAAGTAATAACCAAGCTGAATTCTTAGCATTATGGGAAGGTTTAGAGATGACAATAGAAAGGAAAATTTGACGTTTGGTGGTGTTTGGAGACCCAATGATCGTCATCCAATAGATACATCAAATCTAGAATAAACGAGCACATGATTTCCCCTTGCTGATATACATAATCAGTGTACAAATTTAGAAACTTTAGAGTATTGAATTTTTGCATATTGAGAGACAACAACCTGAGGAGGCAGACTCATTAGCTAATTAAGGAGCCACCCTTGAACAAGGATTGTACATACATGATGCAGGAACTCCAACATTAAAGTCTATTGCATGATCTCATATATTAAAAATTATATGATATGAGTTCTAATAATTTGAACCCCTAGAGCACAATACACAAGCCGTAGGACATTCAAGTGAGGTAGGTGCATTAGTGGAATCATTTATCAATCCCTTACCATTTCAAGAATTCGATGACTCCTTCTAAGGTTGATAGGCAATAGTGGATCTAACACTTAGTTTATCACAATATGCAACACATCGCTCCAGGACATACAGTAGATATATTTCATTGTATTAATGAGCAGTATTATAGAGGAGTCTGGATGCAATCTTCAAGCCAATGGGACATTAAATGCACATGATCCTTGCTAAAGAAGGGACAAAATACCAATGGCCCTGTTAGTCCGACAATTGCAAATATATGACCTGAGAAGTGAATGCTCATAGGGTAGGAATGAATGGAACTAGGTGGGAATGGGTGAGTATATATGGAGGTTCTTCACAATTGTTTATCCATCAATGACTTATAATATAGCTAGAGCAAATTATTCAATGGAGAGACCTTGTAGTGTGGAGAAATCTGGTGAGGCCTTCATGGAAACTCATCTAGATTGAAGAACAACTTTCATCACTTCCTTCATAGCCTAGCAAAGTGAATTGATGATCTCTTAGGCTAGTTTGCACTTCGCCCTGTTGAATCAAAGGCTAGAAACAATGCGGGATAAGGTCGACTGGTTGTAGGACATAGTGGATAACTTCGCTGACAAGTTGGAAAATGTAGAGTTGATAGCTGAAATGGTAGAAATTTGAATTATGAAAGAAATATATGGAATCGTGGATGAATCTCTAGGCGAACCATCGGCTCAAATGGATACTAAAGGGGTTGGGGTGTAAGGCGTGAATGCAACTACTCTGATGCAGACATAACATAGGAAAATGGAACATGCAGGAAATGTTGAAGCAGACACGAACAAAATTGGCTATATGCCAGCTCAAATGGATGTTGAAGTGGTTGGAGTGCAATACGTGAATGCAACTACTCCTCTGTAGGCATAAGTTGGAAGAGTGGAATGTTTAGTCAACATTGAAGTAGGTGTGAATGGAATTGGTTAGAATTATGTATTAGTTTTATATATGTTTTACTAATATTCAATGTATCTAGGAGTATTTTGGAGACCCTATAAAATAATTTATGTAAGTGATATAGATAGTAAAAGGCAAAGTAGAAAAGGGTGTTCTGTTTTGAATTTAAGGAATTTTGTAGAAGAAGAACTTGCTCCAGATGTAAAGGGTGTTCTGTTTTGAATCTAAGGAATTTTGTAAAAGAAGAACTTGCTCCAGATGTCAAGGGTGTTCAGTTTTGAATCTAATGAATTTTGTAGAAGAAGAACTTGTTCTAGATGTATAGATGTTGGCCTGCAAACTAGTAGCTTGAATATAATATAATTGTTTCTTAAAAAAAATGTTATATATATCTGGGGGAGGGCGGGGGGGGGGGGGTGTTTACTATGGATTGTCTATATGGAATTAATTTAATTTATCATTTATTAAATAAAATAATATAAGAAAATGATTTTTTATTTTTTTCCTTTCCTAAAATTTGGTCACGTAATTCTCAATAAAATCCCAATATTCATAAAAGTGACTAATGTCACACCACTATACAATATTAAATATTATAAAACATATTATATAAACCAAAAATTCTAATTATTTAAAATATGATGGCCTAGTATCACAATGTTGTCCCACATGTAGACCAGACTAGTGAATAGACTCGGAAAGAGAAAAAAACAAAAAATACTAGCCCACTATGACATTATTGGATTAGTTTTAGAATCTTTCAGGCCTAAGCTCAAAGGGTTCGTTCCACTATTTGGAATCATTTGCAAGTGCCCATATGTTAATAAACATGATGCATTTTGGGGGAATTGTGTAGCCTGTTAAATCTATAGCTTCTTCATTATAGTGTGGATCTGTCATCAAGGTTGGCGGATGAAGACAAAGAGATTCCTTCACAACACACTCCAGGTATGCGATCTTGCAGATGTCAAATTCATCTAACAATCACCCATTACTGACAATCCTTTCTATTTCACCTTGTAGATTTCTTAAGATACACTGGTTTTGAATCAACTATGTCATTGCAAATTCAAGTACAACTACCAACGCATATTTGTTGAATGCCAAGACACTCTACAACACATAATAGACATGCACAGCTCCAATAGGCATTAAGACCATAAATAAATAAATAAACCTAGGAATCAACATAGTACTGCATATATAGTCAAAGTGTTACACAACAACGTACCATGATTAATCCCATGATAAACACTGACAAGTTGATGTATTAGCACCACCAACACCAAGGCTACATAACCCAAGGTAAGACGCCAGTTGGCTGAACCCAAAAACTATAGTCAACTTCGCGAAGAGAAAAAAATTGCTATTTTTTTGTGTACGGTTCAAATAATTTCCAACACGATTCCTATATGTCACTAGAAACGACATAATAACTAATTATTATTATCCATATTAATAATTAATATAGGAAAACTCTAACAATAAGCCAAAATGTATTATATCCCATCAATATCAAACTAACTACCATATATATAAAACATAGTGTGCTTAAAATGGTCCATACACTTCATCTTAGGAAACCTATTGGTTTCTTGTGAAAATGGTGTGTGTTCAATATTGTCAATTCTTTATAACAAGAAACTTCTAATTGGCCAAATTCTAGTTTATCAATTGTATTTTTCCAACTTTATCATGTCCTTGGAGTTGTATTAGTGGCAAGCAAATCAATGGAAATTTTAGACACTAAAAACTTCCAATACTAGTATTGGAAGTAAAATGAAACGGGTATTCACTAAGTCATTCCCACCAGGGTTGGAATTTGGATTCTTTATTACCTGTCAAATAATTTTTTTTTTGACGTTTTGGGTTTTTATGTTGGCCGTCAAGGAACGTTATGTTTAAAATTTTGCTCTTCAATCAAAATGTTTTGATAATAAATCGACCCTTCATCAATAAAGGTTTAATTAAAAAAATACTTTTCAATCACACCACTATGTTAATTTTTTCTCACATATTATTTAATAAATAAACAAAATATTATATATAAAATTCCAATATTACGGTACTTAATTATCAATCACTCAATATAATATATTACTGCTATCAAAAATTATACCTATAACTTTAAATAACATACACCTATAACTTTAAATAACATGAAATTAATTTATTTCAATAAAAACAAATATTAGAGAATTCCAAATATTACTGCACTTCTTTATAAAACTGTTGTTTGAGAGGGTAGTAATGACATTTTTGCAAAAAAGTGAATAGTAAAAAATACGTGTTAGAACTTTGAAAGCCCATCACAAAAAACGGCTTTTTAAAATTTTTAAACGTGAAATACGGTCAAAATGCCTTGTGACAGGCATTTTGCCCGTCAAATTCCAACCCTGATTCCCACCAACAAATCATTTTATTTAATTACACCAAAGGTGTTTTCTCTGCAAGTTGGCCAAATTCTAGTTTATCAATTGTACTTTTCCAACTTTATCATGTCCTTGGAGTTGTATTAGTGGCAAGCAAATCAATGGAAGTTTTAGACACTAAAAACTTCCAATACTAGTATTGGAAGTAAAATGAAACTGATATTCACTAAGTCATTCCCACCAACAAATCATTTTATTTAATTACACCAAAGGTGTTCTTTCTGCACGGTTTGGCTAGGCAAACACTATTCATCCTAGTAAATCCATGCACTCCATTTTCGTCTGCCTCAGTCCAAATAAAATTGCCACGTCGAAGAGGACTACGTCATGGAATTCGCCACCTCCTGAAATGGCTGTTGCAGCACCCACAACTAGCATTCTAGAAAGTGTGCTGGATTTGAAGCAGATGCCCTCCTGTGAGCTCCCCGCAAAATATATCTCCCATGGTCACGAATTTTTTGCTTTCCATGGCGAGGTTTCTCTCACGGGCGCCTTCCAAGCCCGACAAAGATCAGTCAAAGGTCATCGTGGTCGAAGCGGTGGTCTTTTGATAAGAATTTGTGGTCGAAATCCTTCAGAATAGAGGCCATCACTAGATTCTTTATAGACCTGATAAAATATTGGGCGAAGATCGTGTATTCAAACATCGATTCGTGTGTAAAGTTAAGAATTCTCCTATTCATGCATTTTGCGCTTCAGAGGACGCCAACATCCAATAAAAAGGCCACCAATATATCATTCAAATGCATATGCAGATGAATTTATATCCAAATTGTGATAATGGAGCCCCCAAATATCCCAATAAATACTTATGAGTGTATGACCTCTTCATACACTAAATATTTCTTCTTCTATAATCTTTCATAGGACCACGAGACTGGATATTGGGCCATGACTCCTCTTGATTTTAGTGAGACTTGCGATGCATTCCCAAGCTTCAATTATACGGTCTCCGATGACGAGTCTGAATGGCCCCTTACCTTCAATTTGGGATAATTGTAACTTGCAAGTATTTATTGAGGTCAAAACCTCCTTACTGACCTAATTCCTGCAAGTTTGGTGCAATGTAAAAACTTATTTTTCCTTGATTTGAGCTCTAGTAATTTTACAGGTGAGATTCCTCAAGCTTCCTATTTACTATATGATTTATTTTAATGTTAGTGACAACTCACTAACAAGAAATTTAATACTTTCTATGAATGTTGACTGCACCAAGTAGCTTCCATTCCTAGGCAACCAATTTAAGGAAGGGTTATCAAATGTTTCGCAGTCTAAATTGGATCCTCCCACCATATATTCTATATTCTTTTCACTTGTATTGTGGTGTGTGCAAGTAGCTCACTTCGATTTCTTGTATCTGAAGGTTTTCTAGTGCTTCATGATCTATGTGGGAACAAACTTGATGGTTCCATTTCACCTCCTTTGATTAAGGTGACCAAATGATAAAAAAACAAGTGTCATATGCACTTCTTCTAATTGACAATAATTTTATAGGGAACATTACATTTTTTTTATTTGTGCCCAAGATTACATATATTTTCCCTGAACATGATCACCAATTGAATTTCGGGTGAAATTTCTCTGGAGCTATTTGTAAATTGCAAATCTCTAAAACATTTCGAGGCAACAGTCAATCAAATTACAGGACTACTACCACCAACTATTGGGAATGTGGAGTATTTAATTCATCTTTATTTGCGAGATAATTCTTTGCATGTAAGCATTCCAACTCCATTTGGACAATTGAAGGATTTCTAGTATCTTAGCTTGGGCGAAACCAACCTTACCAGGGAGATCCTAGGATTAATAGGTCAATTATAGTTAAATGTATTGGAACTTTATTCTAATACCTTTACAGGAGAATTTCCATCAAATTTAAGAATCCTTAAATGGATAGCACATCTTTGGCTCGACAATAATAAACTTACAGGGCAGGTTCCTCACGACTTTTCACTTCTAACAGGTTTAACAATATTCAGTGTGTCATATAATAATTTATTCGGAAAATTACTAGTCTTTAGCAACAGTAAGATATCTTGTGATAGTTTGACTAGAAATAGGTTTCTAACTCTTTCCTACATAGAATTCCACCATTACATTCACTCGATGAGATTGGTGTTCCTCTTCTGTATGAAATTTCAGTTATCACTTCAGTTGCAACTATAGTCTTTGTAGTTTTAGTTGTTTTCATTATTTTCCAGTGTACAAGATGGTAGATACACACTTCTGTTCTTTATCGATCAAGAAGAAGAGAGGTTATCGCATTTGCAAACATTGAAGTTAAATTAACTTATGAAAACGTAGTTAGAGTATGGGAAAATTTAGTGCAACCAATTACAAACATTAGAGTTCAACTAACTTATGAAAACGTGGTTAAAACTTAAAGCTATGAGAAACTTTAGTGCAACCAATTATAAAGAGCTATGGGAAACTTTAGTGCAACCAATTTCATTGGTAATAGTGGTTTTGGTGCGACTTACAAGGCTGAATTGGTCCCAGGATTGTTAGTAGCACTCAAGAGAATTCTTGTGGGATGCTTCCAAGGAATTCAACAATTTGATGCGGAGATTAGAACACTTAGAACATGTATGCCATCCAAAGCTTGTAACATTAATAGGCTACCATGCCAGCAAGTCACAAATTTTTCTGGTATGAAATTATTTGCCTGAAGGTGAGTTGGAAAATTTTCTTCCAGAGAGATCAAAACAAAGAGTTGACTAGTGCACGATTCAAAAAATTGCTCTAGACATTGCTCGGGCTCTTATCTCCATGAGGATTGTGTTCCACATGTGTTTCATCGAGATATCAAACCTAGCAATATTCTTCTTGATAACAATTTCAATGCATATCTATCTGACTTTGTTCTTTCTCGGCTTCTAGCAACTTCTAAAACTCACTCAACAACTAATGTGGCAGGCACATTTGGTTATGTTGCTCTAGAGTATGAGATGACATGTCGTGTTTCAGATAAGGCAGATGTTTGTAGATATGGTGTTGTGCTTTTAGAGTTATATTCTGACAAGAAAGCTCTTGATCCTTCATTTTCTAATTATGGTAATGCATTCAAAATTTTTGCTTGGGCATGTATGTTGCTTCAACAAGGACGGGCTCGTGATTTTTTCACTGTAGGCCTATGGGATGTAGGTCCTCATGATGATTTAATTGAGGTGTTGCACATTGCCGTCATTTGTAATGTGGATTCGCTTTCCATTAGGCCATCAATTAAGAAAGTTGTGCAGCGACTGAAATTATCACAACCACCTCAGCTGCTTTAACCAATCAATGTTTTTTGTAATACTAGAGTCAAGGTTACAATTCTACTGCCTTTTCCTTTAATTTTATGTGTTAAAGATTAGAATCTAAATTGTATTTCTTAGGAGATGGACAAAATATCCTTGTAAAAATATTTAAATTCATTATTTTCGATCAATTCCAGAGCATTAATGCTTCCAAATTGACTTCTCTCTATTACGCTGACTCCGTTGAAGAATGTTTAGGAATATCCTCTCCTGTGGTGTGTGGATGTATGAAAGTTTGTTTGACAAATTTGATGATCCCGATTCAAATAAAATTGAGGTGAAGATTTAGATTGGTTGGTGCCCCTTTTTATCCTTTGTCTATGTGGGAAAAATCATACCGCTCATAGGTTTTGTGCTTGTTTCATTTGCCCCCTTTCATAATTTTTGTAAAATTATTTAACATTTTTCTACATAGGTCATATAGTTCTATTGACTAATGTGTATTTCTGTAACTGGAAAATTCAAAATGACCTTATCAAGCTTCCTCCTACCTCCCAAAAATTGAAACCCAATATATGATTTTATAATTTCATGATATATAAGAAGTTTACACTTATGATTTCAGTGCAACTCTATGTACCCTCCTTTCATGAATGAGTTGGTAGTCTGTGTCGCACTATTTCTCTTTTCAAGCTTAAACTCCAATGTATTTTCCATTTGGGTTTAACTTCCATGAAGTATATTGCATATACATTCAGTTGGATATTAAAGTAAGGAACAAGATCAATGTTTGGGCTTTCCCGATCTTAAACTTCTTTATTCGGTCGATGCATAGGGTAATACCTAATATTTCTATGCTTGTCATACCCCCCCAAATTTCTAAGATATTTATGCAACAAATGTCCCATTTTATTTTTGCAAACCATTTTTTACCTTTCCAAGGGTGCCTACCCTAATCAACTCTGTTACAACAATCCTTTTGTCAAAAAGAGAAGAATTGGACATGGGCAAGTCAGTGAGATCTTTAATTATCATTTGGAGGCTCAAAAGTGGCTCTAGCCTCCCTTGGGCAGTCTCTGCAAGGTTAATTTTTTGTCTAGCACTTTGAAGTTGTAAATTGAGTTGTATTGACCCCATTGGTTAAAGCAAGTGTGTGAAAACTAATCCATTTAATCTTTATATAATATTTATTCTATTAGAAATAAGAGTTTTTATATTTATTGATTTATATTTTCAAGATGATCTTACTGAATCTTCTATTCCTTTGGTGTAACTTTGCACCTTTAGGGGTAATTGCTAGTATATTTTTACTATTATCTATGAAGCATTACTTTATCGACTTTGCTTAGTGTTTAAAAAGATGTCATTGCAAAATAAGTATAATGTTTTTATTTTTATAAATTTGAAGGATAAATTATTATTACAATTTAACGTTTTTTTTATGTTAATCTCAAACTATAAAAATAATTTTAAATTTGTCTTGTTGTTAAATAAAACATATTTCAACTAAATTTTATTTTTTAAAGATTTTATAATATATTATATTTCTCTATTTTTCATAAACAACTTGAATTTATATTATATAAAAGTTGTGTATCAACAAGTACATATATTCAAAGGATAACACAAAGTTTTTTAAAATTTTTGTTTTTTTGGGACAAAAAGAAGTATTGGAAGGCAATAGACTTCCTCAAAGAACTACTAGATTCCTACACATAATGTTTGCAAAATTTTGACCTTACAAAACATTTAAAAAATAAATTGTTCATTACAAATATAGTTCCAAGTTCACCATGTGCTAAGTTTCTTTGTCTTGTCCTTAAGTTGTTATTTCATGTCTCTAAGTTCTTTCAATTTGATTATTTGAAACTTATTCCATGAAGGTGCGAAGCCGCCAGAGAAGAAATAGGAAGGGCAAGGTTACTGAATCAAGGCAAGGTTGTTACTTAGCTCCCTGGGTTTTAAAAGCGACTATCCATGTGCTGGCACGTATTACAGAGAAGGTTTCACATTGGAAATTGGATAAACCAATGCTCCTCGCGTGTTTGGTGATTTGACATCATACATTGATAAATTAACGAATGATTCTTTGATGCTATTGCTAATATTGTTCTCATGGTACCCACTCTTATTATTTGGGTGAAGGTTTCTTCATAATTTACCCTAGGATTTTATGGAAGGAACCCACATAAGACAGATTTGGAATTGCAAATTATTAGATCAAATGTGTCTTTTATTTCTTCAATTTGTTGTTTTTCTTCTTCAAATTGAAGATTTATACTCCATGAGCTAATAAGGTGTTGAGTATGAATTTGATTTCATGGTCATGAGATAAAGTCTCGCTGCTATGAAAGCACTATGAAGGTGCCTAATGTACTCCAATTTGACTTTTTGCTTCTTAAGATACACCTTAAGAAGGGGCAATCCAATGATCCAAATAGAAGAAAAGATGGCCTTTATGCCACATTGAGGTAAATGGCCCATAAACCAAAGGAAGAAATAGAGATAGTGTATGCCCAAGGGTCTCTCCATGAATCCACAAATAAAATTGAAGTGGTCTTAGTTGAAGGCATATTATATGAATTTGGGATGAGAAGTGAGTGGAAGCAGTATTCGGGAGGGAGGGACAAAATTCAAAATGACAAGGATGATGGAGAAGCGAAACAATGAAACATCATTTTTCAAATCCAGAATCATCCACAAAGATAGCCCAAGTGTAATTAGCGAGGAATTCTAGGGTTATAGTTCGACAGCAAGCCATTGTTTTCAAAAGCAATGTGAGGAGACAAAAATGATCTCTGCACAACATACAAATTAAAACAAAACCAATAAAAGTAAAATACTTGAGAGATAAACAAAGACATTTCAAGGGAGTATATAAGGACCTGTGAAATGCAAACTTTGAAGAGAGATATTGAAGGGGCATATTCCTAACAACCTTAAAATATACCATAAAAAATACCCCCAAGAACTATCAAAATGTTCCAAAGAAGACATAGCGAAGCCAAGGTGTGAGGACTTGTATATACACCATGACAAGCCTATGAAGATGCAAACCAATATTATCCCACATGTTTAATCATGCAGTAGATGATGGGGTTAAATGGGATGGTTCGAATGATGATATGAATGTTGCAAGCCACTTCAAGACATGAAGGAGGGGAGATGAATGATGTGATAGATGTCAAACTAGTGGAATGGAGTTTTAATGATTCTAATAAGTGCGAAATAATCATGTTTAGAACCCAAATTTTGATAAATGAAATCATTATTAAATAGATAAGGAATATGACACTCTTTGTTCCCTAATGAGGTAATAAGTGTTCCCCGTTCAAGAAAGGAAGCCTCTTTAGCCAAAATTTCATCTCTTTCATTAAATATTCCGAGGATGTTAAAGTAATCTACCTCTTCAAAATTTTGAATTTCTTGTTGTATCCTATCAAGATTTCTCTCCAAGGGGGAATGGACTTTTTCCTTTTTATTTTTCATGGGGATGATTATTAACTTTGAATCTCTAAGACCACAAGCTTGTTATTATGCCTAAAAGAGGCCAAAGATACTATAATATAAAGAGCTAATGATTCAACTTGATTAGTGGATGAGTGTCCCAAACCCATGAATAATCCAACTTCTTAATTCCATTAAGGTTAAGAATAACCCCTCTCGCTCCTACCTCTCCTAATATAATTTATTTTATCAATACAAAGAGTATTATTATATTTTTAATTTGATTGGATATATTTTTTAGTTTTTAAATAAACCATAATATTATACTATGCAATATCCATAAAAACACAAATTAAAATATATATATTAATATTAATAAAAAATTATAAATAATATTGATAAGAAAATATAAATTTTATTAATTAGATTAATTTAATAATTGAAAACTATAATATTATTTTCCCATTAAAATTGACTTCCTACTTGTAACATGATTATTCTTATAAATTTTACAAATTAACTCAATTTAATCTAACTTCAAGAAATTATAAATAATTATCTATTGAATAAAATATAAGCATTCAATTGTCCGCATGTGGTAGCACAATTGGAAAAAACATGTTTGCAAGCTCTTGTGTATCCAAGTAATTAGAAGTTCAATACCCCAAACATGTCTCACCAGCCGAACTTAAATACAAAATATAAACATTCAATTATCTAAAAATATAAAATAAATTTTAAAAGGCCAAATCTTTACTTATTCAATTATGTAATCTAATCTTCAAGTTCCTAAACTATACAAAAAAACCATCAATCCCATCTGAGAATCAACTCGAGTCTGTAAAATTTTAAATTGAT
Source organism: Pinus taeda (assembly GCA_000404065.3). Lineage (NCBI taxonomy): Eukaryota > Viridiplantae > Streptophyta > Pinopsida > Pinales > Pinaceae > Pinus > Pinus taeda. The sequence continues at coordinate 54,890 of APFE030215282.1, forward strand.
TTATTAGAATATAAAACAAGATCCAACCTTTTGACTATTACTAAATATTCAAATTTTTAAATATTTGATACATATTTTCAAGAATTATATTTTTGTGCTAAGAGTCGTTATCCATCTCAATATGGTAGAAATGTTGTAAACAAAATCATTTCATGTGCTGTAAACATTTTGACTGGATCAAATTACATAAAAATAAATAAATTAAAATTAAATAAAAGATGAACCTAATATGGGGAGATGTGTAAGTATGTTCGTCCTAAAAAACTAAAAATAATAATAATAATTTTCTCCAAACAAATTAATGTCGGCCTAATAAAAAATCATGTGTTTAATAGTTCCTTTATCATATACCTTGAACGGATCATAAATTTATCTTCAATAAAATATTTTATCACATTAAAATTCTAAATTAGGTAAAATTTTAAACATTTTTACTCTTTGAAAAAGGTTAATTCAACACAAAGAATAAAAAATCCTTTTAGTTTCGTATAAAATGGCTCTAAAATCTTTTAATATTTCTTTTATTAAATCTTTGTAAGATGAATCTTTAAAACGAAAAAACGGTCTCTTATGGATATATTAAAACTTTTAAAGACATAAAGTCAAAGTTGTAATATTTGAAAATATTTAATTGATGTAGTTTATTATAATTTTGTTAACATGTCATGTAAAAACATCAATAAATCTAATATTAAATATAAAAAAGATATCTTATTATTATTATTATTATTATTAAGAAATGTGATATTAATATTACAAATTTAATATTAATATATTAAATTTAATAACTTTGGATTAATAATATTAATTTGTTATATTATAATATATATTAATTATTATGATATATATTAACTCTAGATATATATTGGAGGAAAGAACAAAGATATAGTTATTGAGTTGGAGACATAGAGGGAGTGACAAGGGAGAGATGGAGATAGGGAGATAGGGAGAGAGGAGAGGAAGAGTGAGCGAGCGAGAAGGATAGGAGAGAGAAAGGGAGAGAAGGGTAAGAGAGAGAGAGGGAGACACAAAGATGGAGGGGAGAGTGAGAGAAGGAGAGGGGGAGGGACATAGTAATAGAGTTGGAGGGGGGAGAGGAAGGTACAAGAAAGAGGGAGAGAGAGGAAGGATGAGAGAGAGTAGGAGAGGGGGAGTAAGAGAGAGATGTAGTTGGAGGGAAAGATAAGGAGGGAAGAAGAAAGACAAAGAGAAAGAAAGACTGAGAGAGAGAGAGAGTGAGTGAAAACGTAGAGATGGAGGGAGAGTGTGTATGTTTGGGGGTGAGATAGATAGACAAAGAAAGAGAGATGGAGATAAGGTGGGGAGAGAATAAGAGAGAATGAGATAAGGAGGGAGATAGTGACAGATTTGGACACGAACAAAGAGAGAGAGAGAGAGAGAGACAGAGAGACAGAGATGAGGGGGAGAGACAGAGGGAGGCGGAAGAGAAAGGGAGAGAGAGGAAGGAAGAGGGATATGACTTGAGAGAGATGAGAGAGGGAGAGAAAGAGATAGATGGAGTTGGAGGGGGAGAGAGGGGGGCATGAAGAAAGGCATAGAGAGAGAAAGGTGGAGAGAGAGGGAGAGGGAGAGAGGAGAGTAGGAGTGAAGAGATATAGAAGGGGAGAGATAGAGAGCGAGGGAGAGAGGAGAGTAGGAGGGAAGAGAGTTAGAAGGGGACAAAGAGGGAGAGAAGGGGGAGAGAGAGAGAGAGAGAGAAAGAGAGAGGGAGAGGGAGAGGGAGAGGGAGGAATATATAGATATATATGGAGAAAGAGTTTTTAATTTTGTGGGGTGATATAAAGAGACAAAGAAGGAGAGGCAGAGGGAGATAGAGATATAGGTGGAAGGGGGAGAGAGGGAAGAAGAGAGAGATAGAGAGAGGGAGGGAGGGAGAGATAGAGAGAGAGAGCATGTATGTTTGGCGGGGTGATATACAGAGATAGAGAACGAGAGATGAAGGGAGATATAGATATAGATGGAGGGGGAAGAGAAAGTGAAGAATATTTCTTGCACTAGATGCATTTATTTCAATGTAGATGATGATTTCTAATCCTATTTGATTGCTTGCACTAGATGCATTGATTTCAATGTAGATGTTGATTTCTAATTATATTTGATTGCTTGCACTAGATGCATTGATTTTAGTGTAGATGTTGATTTCTAATTTTATTTGATTGCTTGTACTAGATGCATTGATTTTAGTGAAGATGTTAATTTCTAATCCTATTTGATTGCTTGCATAAGATGCATTGATTTCAATGTAGATGTTGATTTCTAATTATATTTGATTTCTTGCACTAAATGCATTGATTTCAGTGTAGATGTTGATTTATAATTATATTTGATTGCTAGTAGTAGATGCACTGATTTAAGTGTAGATGTTGATTTCTAAACATATTTGGTTGCTTGCATTAGATGCATTTATTTAAGTGTAGATGTTGATTTCTGATTTGATGTAACTAGGTGTATGGTGTACATTAATTTGAAGGAAATTAGATTAATAGTGTGCATTGATTTCAGTGTAAGCACACAAAAATTATTTGTGATGTGCATTGATTTCTATGTTATAGTGATTCAACCACAAATAAAATACTTTAATTTTCATCTTAAATAAAATGTTCACTTAACTGAAATGCTTGCTTCTTAAAATTGTAAACTAGTTGTAATTGACTACAATCTTATTATTCCCATTTTCCATCATTCAACATTGTTACTCACTTTTAATTTAAATGAGGTAATAGAAAACAACCACCATTGAAACTTACTCGAGCTTTAACACTCCATAAATTGCAATGATTGACTTTGAAGAAAACTACTATTAATATTGGAGAGCAAGAAAGACAATGTATGACATTTACTGCAATAACGTGTGTTAAAGGTTTGAATGGTTTACAATTTCCACCTCCCTTTTCATATGATCGTTGTGAAAATATGGAAAAACTAACAAGTGTGATAATAAGAATAGTAGAAGAAAATTGTTTGAGATTGATCACAATGAAGACTATTTGTAATTGACTGCATTCTTATTATTCACATTTTCTATCATTCAACACTATTACACTGTCGCTTTGTATTCAAAAAATTTATTTCATCAATATTCATCTTTCAATTTATTAACAATCTCTATCATCTCAACAAACTGAAGTATTGGAAAAATTTAAAATTAAAATGACTAGATTAATCTTAGACATATTTAACATATTTAAAATGATCAGAAAAATTAGACGTTCCACATATTTTCTATGGCCACACATGACTAAAACCAATTTAGGTCCATCTTAACCTCAGATCTATCAAGCATCAAGAGGGATCAAATCTCTCGAGGTGCAAAACTTTCCTCAAATTTTGTACTCAAAAAAGAGGTGTGCACATCGATAGATTTGATCCCTCTTGTCGCTTGATAGGTCCGAGGTTAAGATGGATCTATGTTGGTATTAATTTTTGTTGAGTAGTCAAGTATACTTCACTTGGTCAAGTTACTGGTGGTTTATGAGAACCCATGGTATTACCCATGTTATTCATGTGGAATATAGGCTATTTAAAGGGGGAATTAAACTAACCTAAAAAAATATGAAAAATATATCAATAAATATATAAAATTACTGATTAAAAATCACAATTTTTCTGTTATGGGAACATTTTGACTCCGGATTTTGGGAACCCATGGGTTTTCCCCATGATAGTATTATCTAATAGAGACTATTTGAAGGTCAAATTACATCAAATAAAAACTAAAATTATTAATTCAAATAAAATTATGAGAAAAAAATATTTACTTATTTTAGTTTCTTTGATTTGGTTTTAAAACAATGAAAAATTCTCTTCTTTTTTTTATGTAATTTAATTGTTAAAATAATGATTTGGATTTTAAATTTATTTATAAATTAGTTTTTCTTTATTGTCATTTCTTTCTATAAATTTAATATTTTATTATTTCAAATTTGCTAATTATTGTATAATGTAAATATTTCACTCCAGGTTTTGGGAACCCATGGTTTTCTCTAATGTAGACTTTTTAAAGGTCTAAACTTCAATTATTTTTTCACATATAAAAATAACCAAGCATTCACACATGTTTGGAGGCTCATTGTGGAACATATTGGGGAAAATTCGATAACAAAACCACAATATCAACAAAAAAACATTTTTCTATTAAGGTATGTCTTGCATGTTTAGGGCTTATATTCTTTAATTCGTCACTTTTATAATACTCTTTAGGATTTTAACAGATTTGGACAAATTTTCTAACAAAACCACATTATCAACAACAAACATTTTCTATTAAGGTATGTCTTGCATGTTTAGGATTTATATCCTTTAATTGATTTCTTTTATAATACTCTTTTGGGTTTGAATAAATTTGGGCAAACTTTGTAACAAAACCACAATATAAATGACAAACATTTTCTATTAAGGTATATCTTGCATGTTTAGGGTTTATATTCTTTAATTGATTACTTTTATAATACTCTTTGGGGTTTGAACAGATTTAGGCATGTGTTTTCTTATTGGATTTCTAAGAAGTAGATTGTCCATGCACCACGATTGTGAGTGCCCCAATGTAGCGGAGTGAGTATGCAGGCTATCCATTTCTTAGAAATCTAATTATTGACTTACTACATCATGAATGATATTTACATAGAGTAATATTCATAAATTTGGAAATCAATCCTCATAGGGACATTTGGGATGGCATTTATTGGACAGAAACCTCGCCAGATACAAGCCATCACAACTATTATTATTAGAGGAAATAAGTATTAATTTAGCTATAGAAATAATACACTAATAAATTAATATTAATTAAATATTTTCGATAATAATAATTAAGAATTAATATTAATATAGTTTCATGTTGTTGATTTTTTTAGAAATATATACATATTAATTTTAAACCTAAATAAAACTAAATTAATGGAATATTTACATTCCCTTAAGAGGGACCCAAATTGAAATTATATTCACTCTCTAGATATGAGCCCACAAATATCCCCTTCTACTCAACTTCCATGATGACGTAGGTTTCAATAGATTACAGAATAGGGGCCGAATGAAAAATGATATCAATCACATAAAACTATATTAATATTAATTATAAATGTATAGCAATAATATATAAATTATATCATTATCAAAAACTATTTTACAATCACATTTTATTATTGAGTTATACACAAAGTGAAGTTCATGACAACTATTATTATTAGATGAAATATATATATAGACACGCGCACACACTAATAAATTAACATGATTAAATATTTTTTATAATAACAAGTAAGAATTAATATAAATATAGTTCTATGTTGTTGATATTGTTTTATTTTTAACTATATACAAATTAATTTTAAACCTAAATAAAACTAAATATACTTTAACTCTAAACGTAAAACAAACTTTATGAAAACATGTAAATATTGTACAATGCAAGCATACACGCATGCATAATAATGTTTAAAAATATATTAAAAACTAATCCTCAAACACCCAAATTGAAAATATATTATGACAAATTTCAATGTTCATGGAGTCAATCTGGAGTCAGTCTTACATTTTATGGGAGAGGTTGCCTATTTAAGTTCACAACTAGTTAGTAATTAAGTTCACAACTAGTTAGTAATGAGAATAGCAATGAAGATGGTAATAATTGTGAACAATACTATTAATTAATTAGTCTATACATGCAAGGATTTGGTATATTGTAAAGTGTAATGTTGAATTTTTTACAATGGTGCTCTACAATATACAAAGTTATACGACACTATTTGGAACTAATGGTACTTTTTATTTTTATTTTTGAGCATTTATATAGTTACTACATATTAACATTTATTCCCAATATATTTTCATTTATAAGTAATTCCTTGTAATTCTTGTGTATTGAAAATGTATTTTGATACTCACATTTCTCAATGTTTTTATTTATTTATTACAATATAACTTCATCCATTTGAATAATGAGTTGGTATGTATACACACATTAATTTAAGGTGAATATCAATTTGATATCAATTTTAAGTAAGTTGAATAATTACTTATATAATAACAATATATTAAATAATATTATTTTACAATTAAATTTATATGTAATGTAATATAATTTTAGTTATACTAGCATAGAGCCATCTTAACTCTCGATCTATCAAGCATTAGAGGGATCTAATCTCTCAAGGTGCAAACCTTTCCTCAAGATTTAGACTCAAAAAAGAGGTTTGCACCTTGAGAGATGATGCAGGAGCATCTAGACTTGGGCCAGCAATGTGACGGGGTGGTCACATGTTGTGGCTAAATGCAAGACTTGAGGAAGACTTAGTTGTTAAATTGTGTTAATTTCAATAAGGGTAGGTAATTAAAAGTGGTCTAGTTTAGTTAAAAGTTGAGTTATAACTGAATAACTAATTCTCTCTTGTGTGGAAAGAAGTAGTTAGGTGTGACTGATGTATGTTTTTCCTTTTTGGTAGAATAGAACGAGGGGAGAGGAAAGAGATAGGGGGTTTCCCTGTAAATCTATGAACAACTGAAAGGGCCATGGATTTTGAATATCTGGCCATGAACAAAAGGCTCTTTGTAATTGTTGTTTTTATCTCTGAAGAATTTGACTTTTAAGCCATATGCACATTGTTGAATTCGATTTTGTATGAATATGTTTGGTTTTAATAACCTTTATGACGAGATTCTGCACATGAAGTTAGTTCTGGAATGTACGCAGGCGTAGCCTCTGAGTGAATCGGTTCTTGACAGTATATGTTTCATCTGTAGACTGTAAGTGTTTTTTTTTTCCTGCGTAGAATCGTTGATGGGTGTGAGTATAGTCAGTGGTTATACATTCGAAATTGGTGGTGTGTCGAAGAATAGCACTGGTTAAAAAAATCTGTGACTGATTTTGTTATACGTTGAACATAATCGTTTTGGCAAAAAGAAATCGACGTGTATGTGATAGCCATCGTTTGTTTGTTGTGTTGATGGATATGGGGTTTGGTTCTTTGCTGGGATAAACAAGTATGTATAGCCATCGACCGATTGTTGGATTAGTCGTTATGGAGTTTGACCATCAGTTTCCTCCATTCAAATGATTGTAGATGCAGTTTCCTAAACGCTGGGATAAACCAATGCGTAGAGCGCAGGTCTGAAACAAAGGACGGTGAGGTTTTAAAACCCAATTTGATTGTCAAATCGAAGGCGTTGAACAGTGAAGGTCTTAGCCACTAAGCGATTCCGTGGTGAGTTTGCAGAACTCTGTTTCGGTGCAGAGCCAGAGAGCGTCCAACGGAGATGACGCGAAGCCAAAGGACGAGTGTGGGGTATGAATTTGCCAGGTTGAGTTTTTAAAGCATGGGCACATTGTTTTTTTATTGAACTTTGATTTTAGAATCCAGCCATATGTGAATGTTGATCGGATTTAGAATTTGATACGTGATTTTGCTGTGCAATGGGTTTATAACCATAATGAGGGATTTAAAAAAGAAGCTTCCACACATAACAATGATGAGGTTTCCAAACTTCGAGTCAGAGGCGGGATGTTGAATTTGGGAATGTGTTTTTTATATGCATGAGAAGAGTAAAGATTCTGGGTTTGCAGGGTAGACCTGCATCAAGTGGTATCAGAGCCGGAATAACTCTATGTGGAGATTTAAGTTTTCAGTTAGATTAATTGCATGTGTTAAGATCAGATTTTGGAACTGATGAAGACTGCAGCGCAGATATGAAAGTGCAGTTGAGGAGGTGAAACAAAATCAACAGGATCTTGAAGGTGAGTTGTCATATGATATTTGACTCTGGTTTGAAAGTTGTTTGCAGAATTCAGGTTGCAAGCAGGTTGAAGAAAGTCTCAGCGGGAAGAGGCAGATCACAGCTGAAGTGCAGTGATGAAGGAGTCCAGCAAGGGATTTTAGGTGAATGTGGCAGGACCTAAAGATTCAACAGAGGTTGAATGAAAAGGACAAGTGTGTTCTTGAAAGTTGCAGATGAGTGAAGCCTGAAGGAGCAGTGGAGAAATGCTCAAAAGGTTCCAGTAGAGGACCGGGTGATTACCAAAAGACGAGATCCAGAGGGAAGGATTGGTGAGGTAAGTGGCAACAGGAGAGTTTACTGTTGTAGAGGCTTGGTGCAACTCATGGGTGAGAAACTCATGGCGAAGAAGATGACTACTGAAAGTCATAAAGGAGAGAGCGGAGGTTCAGAAAGAGGCCACAACAGAAAGAGGGAGAAGGAAGATGCCAAGGCAAATGACATATTGAAGCAGTTCACTGATAAAGAGTATGAGAAAGAGAAAGCTGAGATAGCAGTGCGACTTGGGTTATTGATGGAGTTGTTACAGGAGAATATGAAAGACCAGAGACATGGTTGGACCATGAGGAAGAGAGTGAAGTGGCAGAGGCTACAACAAAAAGGGGATCAACAGGTAAACATGCAGTTAAGAGAAGAGCTGAGGAATCTCAAGCAGATGATGAGTATACAATTGAGACATGAAAAACTTAGAGCAACTGAGTTGAAGGTGGAGGTTTCCATTGGTGAAACAGAAGAGGAGATCATTGAGGATTTCTTGAACTATTGGGTAAATCCAGAATGGCTGGATAATGTAAAACCTTGTATTTTTGTAGCTGAGAATTGTGATGTGACTACAGGATTTACTGAGGAGGATGCGCAATCTTGTGAAGCTGTCACAAGTATGGGGAAGAATATTTCAGGAGATAAGTACTCGGAAGAAGAAAACAGCGATGCGTTTGTACTTGAAGCTGTTGCAGCAGAGAGAGGAGCTCAAAAAGAAGAGGCGGAGAGAATAAAAGAGCAGAAGGCAAAAGCTCTTGCAAAATTGGAAGAGCTGAACAAAAGGGTTGCAACATTTCAGGAGGGAGGAAATCCTAGAGGTGAAACCATATCTAGTGGGCCAGTAGCATCTGAAGCTATGCAGCAAGAGCAGGTCATTGTCAGACAAAATAAAAATTCAGAATTATTACATGTTGCTCCTGGCAAGATAGAAAATATTCTTGGTGGTAGCTTTGCCGATGGTAACTGTATTACCAATGAATATGAAAGAAGTCGACCAAATCTCAGGGAGAAAAATGGTCTTCTTAAAGAGCGGGACACCCATTCCGATAGTGATGCCATTCAAGTTTCAGATGTGGTTGCAACTGAAAGGAACTTTGGAAAGAATGATGTTTGTGATATCCCTATCAATGTTGTGAAATATGAAGAGGGAAAACAGGAAAGTTTTCTAAGGACGAACAATGTGAGCAAGGAAGACCTAAATCATCATATGAAGGCGAATGAATAGAAGGGCCATGTGAAAGAGAGAGGAATTTCTGACACTACTGCTCTGAATGAAGCTCCTGTGATTATAATGCAAGATATGAAAGTTTTACCCAGTACTTTGACTCGGAGAATCGAAACTTTGCTAACAGTTGTACCTGTGCCAGAATCAGATTTCTCTAGGAATGTGGGTCAACACCATCAGTCTAGATTTCCAAAGAAAACTTGCATTCGTCCAAAGACAAAGCAGCAATATGTTGAAGATGGAAAATCTTTGAGCTTTCAGCCATCAACACTGGAGAATACTGGGCAGCCTGTAGCGCCAAGCAGTGGAAATTTTGTGGAGTTGGTTACTAAAAATGGTGGGCTCCACATGTCAGGTAGTTCTATGTTTAAAACAAGTATGCCATTAAGCATTCCAATTGCTGCCAGTGGTAATGATGGTGCTTCTGTAGTCTGCAAGAAGAAAAATAACAGAAATGTAAAAAGAAAACATAAGACTGATAAGCAGGGCATAAATGTCATTTCTGTAGGGTCATCAGAACATGATATCAGTATGTCTACACAGACTAATAGCATTGATGAGGATTCAAAACATGGAGTAGAAAATGTAATTAGTAATTCCATCAAAGAAGTAAATAATGATGTTGATATGCAAAATGGAAAATCTGAATTTACTTCTGTAGGAGCTGGTGGGAATGATGTCAATATAGTCCATGATACTTCGGGAGGCCAAGGAAGCATTATTAGAATAGATGATGCAGAGGGAAAACTTGAAAACTCTTTGGAGTTAAATCAACACGCTGAAGTGTTGATGAAAGAAAAAAGCCCAGAACAGCGAGTTAAAAGAATTTGTCTAAATGGTCTTGATGCCACCCAACGGCTTGAAGAGACCGAAACAACAGTCAAAAAAATTAGATTTATTGGGGCCATCATAGTGAATGATCTGGTGAATCATTCGGTTGTTGAACCCATTGATTTTCATTCGATAAAGGTGGAGCGACAGCATGGAGTAGAAGGAGAAAATGTAACATTGGAATTTATAAAGAAGGTGATGGAAGACTTCAAGAATCTGGAAAACATACGTAGAAGGTGTGCATTTCAAATGGTATTGCAAGAAAAGGATTTACTGGAGGCGATTTCTCCGAATGGAAAGCAATTCACTGTTTGTGCTGACATCCATGGTCAGTATTATGACCTTTTTAACATCTTTGAGGAGGTTATAGAAACTGCATATACTCTCATTAAAGAGGCAGAAAACACTGCTGCCAACGAAATGGAAAAGTGGCAACTAGAGAAAGAAGCTTTGGAGCTGAAGAAATTGGAAACTGATATTGAATTGAAGATAATTGAAGATCCAGATGCAAAACTCTGAGAATCAATTAATGATTCTGTTAGGGAGGACATGGAAGAGGAAAAAATCCTTTTTAATACTCGAGAAACATTGATGCAAGAGCTGCAACAACTGCTCGCCTTGGTTAAAGCAAAGGAAGAAGAGATATCAGAAAGTGATATGCAAATTCAAAGTGTTGAAAAAATGATTTCTGATAGAGTGTCCAAGTTTGAAGAAAATCTTATAGGAACAAAAGAAAAGTCTGAAGAACTACAGTGTGTACTCGACCAATTGCAGACTAACTCTGAAATTATTTCCATGAAGAAAGTGGAAGTCGATCAATTGCTTACCTCAGTGAACCAAAAGAGGGTAAACCTGGTTCGGTTGGCTGACAATGATGGGGATGAGGCAAAGGTATTGAGCTTGGAGGAGGATGGTGTCAGCCATAAAATGGAGAGGGCTTTGTCAGATTTGCAGAAGCTGGAGGAAGAAATAAAAGGCAAAGTTATTGGAGGCTGAAAATCTCATTATTTCAAAGGAAAGAGATGCAGCAATGGCAAGATGTGAGAGACTTGGATTAGTTGCTGCCTCTGCCAGGGAGGAATGGTCTGCAACACTTGAGGTTGAAGATATCGAGGAAGCAGGAAATTTGCTTGCAAAGGTAGAAGCTGCAGATTCTAAAGTTAACAAGCTTCAAGAGGTTTGCAAATTTGATGGTGACCAGAGAAGGAAGATGAAGCAGGAAGCAGCGGACATGCCGCCTAAACGGAGGAGTAGAGCATATAGACAACTCTAGGACAAAGTCTGGGATCCAGGAGGAATTTTTCTTCATTCCTTCTTGAAAGCACATGATCAGGAGATCATGAATGTTTTCAAGCGTGAGAGTCTGATGCAGGAGCATCTAGACTTGGGCCAGCAATGTGACGAGGTGGTCACATGTTGTGGCTAAATGCAAGACTTGAGGAAGACTTGGTTGTTAAATTGTGTTAATTTCAATAAGGGTAGGTAATTAAAAGTGGTCTAGTTTAGTTAAAAGTTGAGTTATAACTGAATAACTAATTCTTTCTTGTGTGGAAAGAAGTAGTTAGGTGTGACTGATGTATATTTTTCCTTTTTGGTAGAATAGAACGGGGGGAGAGGAAAGAGACAGGGGGTTTCCCTGTAAATCTATGAACAGCTGAAAGGGACATGGATTTTGAATATCTGGCCATGAACAAGAGGCTCTTTGTAATTGTTGTTTTTATCTCTGAAGAATTTGACTTTTAAGCCATATGCACATTGTTGAATTCGATTTTGTATGAATATGTTTGGTTTTAATAACCTTTGTGACGAGATTATGCACATGAAGTTAGTTCTGGAATGTACGCAGGAGTAGCCTCTGAGTGAATCGATTCTTGACAGTATATGTTTCATTTGTAGACTGTAAGTGTTTTTTTTTCTTGCGTAGAATCGCTGATGGGTGTGAGTATAGTCTGTGGTTATACATTCGAAATTGGTGGTGTGTCGGAGAATAGCACTAGTTAAAAAAATCTGTGACTGATTTTGTTATACGCTGAACATAATCGTTTTGGCAAAAAGAAATCAATGTGTATGTGATAGCCATCGTTTGTTTGCTGTGTTGATGGATATGGGGTTTGGTTCTTTGCTGGGATAAACGAGTATGTATAGCCATCGACCGATTGTTGGATTAGTCGTTATGGAGTTTGACCATCAGTTTCCTCCATTCAAATGATTGTAGATGCAGTTGCCCAAACGCTAGGATAAACCAATGCTTAGAGTGCAGGTCTGAAACAAAGGACGGTGAGGTTTTAAAACCCAATTTGATTGTCAAATCGAAGGCGTTGAACAATGAAGGTCTTAGCCACTGAGCGATTCTGTGGTGAGTTTGCAAAACTCTGTTTTGGTGCAGAGCCAGAGAGTGTCCAACGGAGATGACGCGAAGCCAAAGGACGAGTGTGGGGTATGAATCTGCCAGGTTGAGTTTTTAAAGCACGGGCACATTCTTTTTTTATTGAACTTTGATTTTAGAATCCAGTCATATGTGAATGTTGATCGGATTGAGAATTTGATACATGATTTTGCTGTGCAATGGGTTTATAACCATAATGAGGGATTTAAAAAAGAAGCTTCCACATATAACAATGATGAGGTTGCCAGACTTCGAGTCAGAGGCGGGATGTTGAATTTGGGAATGTGTTTTTTATATGCATGAGAAGAGTAAAGATTCTGGGTTTGCAGGGTAGACCTGCATCAAGAGATTTAATCCCTCTCGGTGCTTGTTAAGATGTATATACGTTGGTATTAAATAAATTCAATTGAAGGGTTAATAATAATAATAATAGCATAGTTTAAAGATATCATAACTTTACATCTTTTATTTGTTTTTGTTTTTGTTTTTGTTTTTGTTTTTGTTTGTTTTTGTTTTTGTTTGTTTTTTTTTTTTTTTTTTTTTTTTTTTTTTTTTTTTTTTTTTTTTTTTTTTTTTTTTTTTTTTTTAAGGAGGCTTTTCTATTATATAATATTTATAAGAAAATACAAAAAGAGTACAAAAATTTTAGTGGAGGTTTTTTTATTTGGAAAATTAAGACCTATGTTAGCATGATTATCCAAAATATTATTATTTTGTTGTTCTTCCATATAGTGCTATTCTTATAAAAAATAAAGAGGTTGGGAGTTGTAGTTTGATAACTAGACATAATCATTAAAAAACTAATAAGAAACATAATCAAATAACATTGGTTGGAGGACTTTTCTTTAGAGCCATTTCCAATATGGTTTCTTCCTTGGTTAGGGAATTAGTTATTGTTTTGCTTCAACTTCAATTTTTTGATTCGTTATTTGTGGATCCTCAAGGATAATTATCGGATTTTCATGGGCTCTACCTAAGCAATGAGAGCCTTCTACCTCATCAAAATTTGGAGTTGCCTCACTAACCTGAGTAACTGTGATGCCCACCAAACACATCCTTGTATAAGGCCTCTAATTTACCTTTGAATATGCATATCATGGGTTTGAGGTCCTATATTTCTTGTCTTTCTAGAGTTATTACTTGAGCCACGATTTTCTTCATTAAATAACAAGCTTCCACTAGACATAAGTACTTCAACCCCATCCTCCTTGAGTTCCTCAGATCTTGAACTAATCCCTCCACCTTGGTGAGCAATTTATAGTATGAAATTTGGCTTCGCTTCAATTTGATCTCCTCCTACAACTCATCTATTGTAGATTTGGCAGTTGTAGGGAACCCATGGAAGACTCTACATTAGGCAATTAATGCTTCCTTATTTTCTCTTATCACTTGTCATAAACTCAAAGATTCATGCCTAGTCTAATTATGGTTGTCTTGACAGTGCTAGATACCGCCAACATACAGGGGTTATCCTTGATGTGAAGTCCTAATTTGACCTCACACTGTTTGGGGTAGGAGCCCCATCCAGAATATCGGCTCAACCACCATAATTATAAGGTTTACCTTGATTTTAACGAATAACATAAGAGATTATAGACATAACCCTTGAACAAGCAAGTAATTTGACATTGTGAAACGTTGATTGTAATATATAAAAGGAGACTTTCACAAGCCGGGGAGACAAAATTGAGCCTCTAGAAGGAAGCAATAGTACTAACCTAAGAAAGACACACGAGCAAAGAAAGATTTGTTAGTTATGTAGCAAAATAGTTCACATAGACACAATCATCAATACATCACATACAACACACCTTCAACAAGATAAGTACCAAGACCACTGAAATAGTTCAATTTTCTTAGTACATGTGAACGAACATCTATCAAAAACATCTAAATAATAGTCCTAAGACATTCACAATACATGCATGAAAATGTGTTGGCTCATCGAGCTTCAATTATAAGGTGAAAGATCCAAGTACACAGTTACAATAGTGAGGCACTAGCTCTACTAATGGAACATTAATTCACTTCTTTCTTCTCCAAAGAATAGTTTTCTCTCCTATGCCAAGTATAGAAGACAATATTAGCTCTCCAAATATTAAGCCTACAAAAGCCCTTTGCTTGAGTTATGAGGTTGATTTTATAACAAGAGGAATAACCTTTCATATCCTCATGACTCTTGGACTTCTAAACAACTCTTGAACTTCTAAATGACTTTTGGACTTATCTATATGACTCTTGTCCATATATGGCTATGTGACTTTTCATATTCCACATATGACTCTTGGACTTCCACACATTAAATTTTGTCCTTTTCCTTGAATATACATCATTACATTCCACATGATGATGTGTCATGAAACATGGAAACATATTGACCAATATGATGACATTTTTACAAGTTACAACTTGACAATGATGACATGGACTTCATGATGAGATGGCAATTCTGAGTTATCTTCCTTGTTGCTTTGTCTTCAATCTTTATGAAATGTATGAACGACACTTCATCTTTATGAAAGTTCCTCCTTGTTTTTCATTTTCAGCCTCCAAATGGTCTTGGATCGGTGTTGGAATCTTCTGATTGATCATGCAATGCCTTCTTTCTACCATGGTCCAGGATCTGCTTCATGTCCTCATAATCTTTGTTCTTTGTGCTTCTTCTTTATTAGTGTTCTTTGTTCATTCTCTTTACTATCTTCCTTGAGAATTACCTTGTCATGATGAGATAATAATATTTCTAATGAAGATCATTCATGGCAAGTAAAAATCAGTCTTAAAACATATATTCTATCCCTATCTAGCTCATGGAAATATCAGCTTATGATAGGCCTCTGAGAGACTTAAAAGAAGGAGGATTTTATTAGGAGGGCGAATTCAAACACATTGGTGGCTTAGAAAGGATACATTGTTTGTTTTTATTATGCCTTGCACTATGAATATGAGATCTCCTTGGTCTAGCGTAGTAGGAAAGTTGAAGGGACAAGGTGGGAAAGCTTCATGCTTCAAGGTTGCACCATGCACCCTAAAGAAAAGAGAGCAAGGCTTGAAAGCACAGTTTGACTAGTCAAGGGTAAGGGGAGACCTCCTTTAGCCTTCCCTACTACGTCATGTGGTGAGGAGGAAGGCCTAAAAAATCTTGAGTGTAGAGCGCATTGGGGAAGATGGAAGGTGAAATATCCAGGCTTCAAGATTGTACTACGCACTGGGAGGAAGAGAAGGCCTTAAGGAAAATGCAATTTTATTGGTCAAAGAAAGAGAGGAGGCTTCCTACATTCTTCCCTACCGCGCCATGAGCTCAAAAAAAGAGGAGGCTTTTAGGAAGGCATAGGTTGATTGTTAAAAGGCTGAGAGGAGTCCTCCTTTAGCCTTCCTTACCACGCCATGTTCTCAAAGGAAGGGTCATGATTAAGACTAAGGTGCAAAGTGCATTGGAGAAGGGGGAAGAATGAGGCTTCAACCTTCATGAATGTGCCATGCGCCCTAAGGGAGAGAAGGATTGAAAGAAAGCACATTTTTCTTCAACAAGGGGTCAATATTGCTTTGGAATGTGATTTTCATCCTAGCGTAACATATTTTGACCCAACAGTGGGTGATTGACCATTCAAAATGCGCTTTGGATTGAAGGAGTCCATAGGAATGAAGCCACTTTACCTAGGAGGGTTTTCAGTACACTAGGAGGATAGGAGGGTCTTTGCATGTCATGTTTTTCCTTTGAAGCATGGTGTAAGAGGTTCATTTTGTTGCTAGGAGTGCTTTATGTATCGTGTAAGTTGCCCAAAAATCAATGTAGTGAGTCAGTATAAGCAAGAAGGATTTAGCGACTGCACTTGGGAGGATCATAATGTGCGGTAATTTTGAGGTAATCTCGAGGAGGACTTAGTGCACCATTCTTATTGAATATTATTGCATAGTTGAGGCCCATTAATAGGTTAAGATCCTCACTTGGTAAAGGGGCAGATGCCTTCACAACTTGCACTGGGATGCAGGATCAAGAAGGGCTCCAAAATGGTTAAGTGTGAGACCAATGGAGTAAAAGAGAGAAATGCATCCGAACACAAATCAAACTTGGATAACACGCATAAATGCCATCAACCAAGTTAGAATGATACACAAGGGGGCATATGCCTTCACAACTTGCACTGGGATGCAAGACCATGAAGGGCTCCAAAATGGTTAAGTGTGAGAGCGATGGAGTAAAAGAGAGAAATGCATCCGAACATGACTCAAACTTGGATCACACACATAAATACCATAAACCAAGCCATAATGATACACAAGAATCATAGATAAAAATCACACCTTGAAATGAAAACAAAGAGACACCTATTTCTAAGTGCAACAATTAAAATGACACTTAGAACACAAGTTACGACAAAGGTGACGACTGTGACCAAAAGGTGCACTAAGTTGTAGGAATGTGTATAGCGCATATTCTAATGATATGTAAGATCATCTAGTGCATAATAGTGTGCTAGAAATAACTTTTGGTGATGTGCAAAGGTGTGACACGTGCAAGAGTGAAAATAACAAAAGAAACTCCTGCAACAAGAGGAAAACATGAAGACGACACTTGCAAAATGCGAACAAAATTGAAAGCGACATAAGCCAGAGGGAAGATAACATGAAAATGCCATTTATTAAAGTGAAAGTGATAAAAAATGACAACTACAGATGTGAAGGTGACACTTGTGAAAGCAAAGGTGTGCCAGAAGCAACAATTGGGAAAACTTATCGAAATAGAACTATAAAATCAAATGAAGTGAGGGAGACTGTTAATGAAAGCACACACTTGCACTGATGTTGTCTAGATGGATGGTGATATGATTTGTTAATATTTCATAAAGAAAGTGTGTTCTTGAGTTCAACTAGGATTATGCATGTGTGAGCAAGTGAATTTGATAGGTAAAACCTGGAAGAAGACTTAACCACTTTACAAAACATCAATTGACCATGGAACGTCAGATCGTAGGATCCTCAGTAGGCTCCAAAATTCAAGTGTGGGAAAAATTTTGGAGGGTGTTGATCGCAACGTCAACAGGTTGGATTTTGTTAATCCATATTCAAGCCCTGTGCTAACCCTAATGTCCCTTATTAAGCCATATATATTGATTTAATACATTTCTATCGTTGTATTGTTATGTAGGTTAGAACCTTTCATTTTACCCTTTTATTATAATTGTACCCTTTGTCTCCTCGATATATACCAAGGAAAACTAATATTTTCTTGTATTGTATTCATTGTATAATGATATTTCATTATTTAAGTGGATTGTATTCATTGAATTCTTATTATTTTTAAGACACGTGGTTCATAACATTTGGTATTGGAGCATATGAACATAGGGTTTCGCTGCTTCAAATGAGCCATCACAGAATTTTTGCTATAACTTTTTTTCAAGGAAGTTTCAAACCATGAAATGTTAATTCGATTGAGAAGAGATCTCAAAATACATCAAGTCAAAATTTCAATTTTTATTCACTATACTTTCAAAGATATACCCTATGGAAGTTAGGGTTTATGAATTATCTTGAAATTTGATTCAAACTAGCGATCTTCAAATTTTCACTATAGATTTTTTTTTGGGAAGCATTAGACCATGAAATATTGAGAATATTGAGGAGACATCATGAAGGGCATTTGATAAATTTTTCAGATTTTGGTTCATTATATTTTTAGAGATACACCCTATGGAAGTTAGATTGGTGAATGGTCTTGAAATTAGTTTCAAATTAGTAATATTAAAATTATTGATATAATTTTTTCTTGGGACACAAACTATGAATTTTTTAAGAGACCAAGGAGATATCTCAAGCTACAATTGGTAAAATTTCATATTCTATTTCGCTATATATTTTGAGATATATCCCATGGAATTTAGAATTTATGAATAGTCCTTGAGCAAGTGATCCTAGGATTTTTGCTATAATTGTCTCCTAGAGAAGTTTTAGACTATGAAATGCTTAATGATCCAAGGACACATATTAAAGTAGCTCATGTATAAATTTTGTAATCATATTTGAAAAAATGAACATGTGGCATGCTATACAAGTTAGTTCTTAGGAAGATGCCAAAATTCAACAAGTTTTGGGAAAGTTACCATAATTTTCACTTGACACATCAATTTTTTGTCACCTCTATGGAATTGTGAAGAAGACACACTAGAGTGCTATAGGATGACATTTCAAATTTAGAAAGGCTAAAATTTCAAAGATATTACATAACAAGGTCATCCATCTAGATAGTCTACAAATTAAGGTTTTAAATGGTAGGTAACTTATGATTGATTACAAGATTTATTTTTGGTAATTTAAAATTTGGTTATAAAGAGGAACATTATTATTTATTCATATGTCTCCTAATCGTGCTTCAAAAGTTACTTCACCACTTAAACCTCCATAAATCTCATCCATGATTCATGAAGAAATAGAAGATGTATAATGTGGGTATCCAGGTTGGAAAGTTTGTTTTCACATTAAGAAAAAAAATATAAAAAGATGGAGGAAAATAAGGAAGAAATACGAGAATATGTGAAGGAAAAAATACAAAAATCCATAAAGGAATAAATACAAAAATATATCAAGGAAGAGATATAACAATCGATCTAGGAAGAAAGACAAAATTCTATGAATTCCATGGAAAAGCTTCTCTTAGAGAGGCTCTGTAAAAATGATATGGAGATCCCAAGAAGTCATGAAAATAAGGAGAACAATTATGTTGAAACTCCATCACATATGGGGAGTATTTTATCTGAATTGGAGGGTACAAATATTGAATCATATAATTGTAATCATAACATTTCAGTGCAAGATCCGCCTCAAGAATACTTCAAGTTAGCACCAAGGAAATACTCCATTATAAAGATCTACATGAGGAAGTTTGATGGTAACAATCATATAACATGGATGTTCTAGATGGATAAATACTTTGATCTACACTAAGTGTCAACCTTGTAAAAGGTAAACATGGTATCCATGTATTTAGAACAAGATCAATTTGTATGGTATTAATGACTTTGTGAAAGGAAAAAGGATTCTATTGTATCTTGGCCCATTTTTAAAGAGGAATTGATAGCATGTAATGGGGTATTAAGAGAAAGGAATCCTTTAGTCAATTGGTAAAACTTTGACAAACAAGTCCAATTACAAAGCATGTTCATCAATTTCAAAAGTTACGTCTTAGGGTAAAGAACATTTCAGAGATCAATTTTTTAGACCTCTTATTGTAAACTTTAATGGTCCAACATGAGCCATGGATTTTTTAACCTAAATCCCTAAAGCATGATTTCAATCTAGAAAGGAAAATAAAAATATGTCTACTATAAGAGTGGTCACTAACAATTATAGAGAACATCATGCTCCCTCTCCCGGCCTCATTGAACCGACAAGGTTGACATCTCAAAAAATGGTTAAAAGAAGAGAAAAAGAACTATGTTTCAATTGTGAAAACAAGTATAGTAAGGGGCATAAATGTGGTGAGAAGAAATTATTCTACATGGATTATAAAGAGGAAGAAGATCAATAATTTTAATTGTCACAAAATCTAAAGCTAGAAGAGACTATTATGACAATATCTTGTGATGCATTGGTCAACATCAATACTCCATAAACCCTCAAGATAGAAGGATATATAAAAAATAAAAAGGTGACCATTTTGATTGATTATGGCAATACCCATAAATTCATCAATCACAAATTAGTGAATACTTTCAATAGTTTTATATTTCTAACCCCAAAATTTCAAGTAATGATTGTAGATGGAGATACTATAAATTATTCAAGGAAATGCTATAGTATTAAGCTAAATATGGGGGAGTATTTATTAGATACTCTCATGATTGTAATCAAAATGGATGGTGTTGATGTTGTATTAAGGGTCTAATCATTACAATCATTAGGAACAATGACCCATATTTTTCAAGATATTTTCATGGGACCTTCCTTAGAATTCAAGGAAATTGAGTTGAGGGGCATCCAAGCGAAACCCTCTAAAACGAAAAGCTCCAATAACATGGCAAAAGTACTAAAAAAGGGACATCATGGTGTAATTGCACAATTGCGCTCATTAGATGTTCAAACATCTATAACCTCTACTCTAATGGATCTCTGAAAAGTTATCAACAATCATTCCAAGGTATTTGGAGAGATACCTAAAGATTTCCCACTTACTTGAGATAATGAACATGCTCTTCATTGTAATCTAGAAGTATATGAACTAAGATTAGGCCTTATGAACAAAAGAATCAGATTGAACATCTCATTCAAGAAATGATAAAGGTTGGCATCATTCAACCTAGCCAAAGAAATTTCTCTTCACCAATAATGATGATTACAAAAAAAGATGGTTCATGGTTTGTGTGTCCAAATAAATTAATACATAAGTATTATGACTGTTATGAAACCAGCTCAAGAAAAGATAGAAAAGATAGATCAACGCCTTAGAATTCAGCCTCTTCGAGGGGGAAACCTCCTTTACATTACATAAATGAACAATTCTTGGA
>APFE030215283.1:693-17870 GCA_000404065.3 Pinus taeda
CCCCCCCCCCTCTCAGTATTATTTCCAACATTTCAATACACTCCACTTGTATGGACTAATTATTCAAATACATAGTCCCGTTACTAATTATAATGATGAAATGGTTTATCTCAAATGTATCAACATTGCAGGTGAAGAGGAAAGTGCATCCAACATGGTTCTAGGGGGAGTACGCAACATTTTATGTTGTGAGAAGAAGAGGAGTTGTAGAAGAAGTTTGGAGTGACAAGGATCCCAAAGCTAAATCATGTACACATGATTAGTCCCCAGGAAGAAGCAAAGAGGTCAGAGAAAAGAAGAGAGCATTGACTTAGGGGGATTTGCTTTATGCAATGACTTAGGCATCATCCTTCAGTCTTAGAAAGAGTGATTTATTAGGAAATGAGAGGTTTGCACCTTATATGAAGTACCCTCCTTTCATTTAAGTAGGAAATATGATTATGTCTAGCAATCTTGAGTCCATGTAAACAAGTGGCTTGCTTTGCATAATCCTTGGTTATCATTTGGGATCGCTATGTTAAGTGGTAACCTTTGGATCAATTGGACTAACCTTTTATACAAATGAACATTTCTTTTTGAGGAGAAGTCATGGGAGCTTTCCTGGTGCTTTATCCAATGGGTGTCAATTTATTCGTACTATTGGTTTTATTGAAGCAACCATCCCTAGTTGTAGATACATGATCTAAGAGGAAGATGAGATGATGGTTAAGATGATTAGAGGAGTGAACAATGTCACTCAAGAAACAATAGTAGTGTAAAAAAAGCCAAAATGCATCACTAAAAATTGGTATTTGTAGAAGCAACAATACCTCTTGAAATGTGCATTGGTACAAAGATGCATTGGTAAAAAAGAGAAGGGCAACAACCATGAATTTTTTAGAGTTGGATGTGCAATAAAAGGGATAGTATATGTTCAGGGGGAGCATATCATATATATCCAGTTCTCTAGAGAGGAGAAGCAACTACATGCAACCACAAGGACACATGTTCTTGATAGAAAGCATTGTCCCTAGCCATTGATGTCATAAAGGAAGTGTGTCCCCCTTAGAGAAATAAAAAATAAATAAAGAATTAGGAGGTTTTCACTAACTTTTTTTCTTGTAGGTGTCTTTGGCCATATATTAGCCCTTGAAGAATGCACATTAGCAGTCCCACCCTTAGACATCAATTGAAAGGGGGAGAGAAAGTATCTTGTATCCCTTTTGAATGCATTTTCCATTGTCAAAGGGGGAGAGAAAGCTATTGGAGGCTCAAGTAGGGGTGAGAAAGCTCAATGACAACCATTGATAAGATGCCATTGTGTTGGTTGAATGAAGCATGAGGAGTGGCCATCAATGTAGAGTAATGAGATGTTCCCATCAATGCAAAAGGTGGATATTTTTGGATAGTTGGAATTGTTAGGATGACAAGTGGCATCAAGCTTATTGGAATTGATGTCAATTGGGTTTGGATGGTATATGCATAGTGCATTTGGCATTGATTAGTTGTGTTGTCTATTCAAATGGATTTGGATCCTTCGCCAGAGTCAAAGGGGGGAGTTATGGATTTGAAGGAATTTGTGCCTCAACATATTAACTCATATGCTCTGATATTTAGCTAATTTAGCTAAATATACCACACATGAACACACAACATAACATGAACAACATACACATATGAACATAAATATTTAACATGAAAAATCAAAAGGGAACATCTCCTTCTGATGATGAAGAAGGAGTAGATATTGAAGGGGAACTTGTAAGTACTCTTTACAAAATAGAAAGGTTGAGGAAGAAAAATAAAGTCCTAAAGGAATCTTTGACAAAATAAAAAATTGAGGCGATGGAACCATTACTCTTGCAAATAGAAGAAGGTAAGAAGGTTCAAGAATCCTTGAACTATAATTTGAATGAAAAGGTTCAAGCATGTGAGAGGCTATAAGGAAAATTCTTGTTGCTGAGAAAGGAACCAGAGAAGGCTAAAACACAATTGAGTTTCAATAAAAAAATTGGAAAAGTAACTGAAGATTTAAATGAGATATTGGAGGCTCAACGTGTCTCTAAAACTATAGTGGTCTTGGATTTGAAGTTGAGTCTATTGCAACAGTTTAATTAAAAGGTAGAAAGGAAACTACCTTTGTTTTAGCTAAAGAAGGGCTTACATAGAAGCAAAAGGGAGACATGCAACCCAAATATCAGATCCATAAAAATCAGTAGTAGCAAAAGAAGAATGTTGTCCAAGCAAATCAAACTACCAAAAACTTAGCCCATTGTAGAAGACAACCTTCCAGGTACAATGAATTTTCCGAGGGTATTGTTTCACATTATGTATATATGCCCACAGAGCAACAAATTTCAAAGTCAATCTATCATACATGCAACTTTGATTTAATAGAAGGTTTCAACAAAGGAAAAGTAGACCTAGGTACAATAATTCTTTTGCTCCTCTGGATAATTAGGTGCAATGTTTAAGTGTCCAAATTTTGGGCATATAGAAGTTAATTGCATGCTTAAGGAAAAGAAGACAGAGCCAATAATAGAGAAAATTGAACAAAAGGCCAATGTCTAGAAAGAAAAGGAGAAATTAGAGCAATGTGATATTGCTTTGTATGTTCATAATGGTGGGAGCCATTGGTATGTGGACAGTGGATTTTCCAGGCATATTTCCAGAGACAAAAGCAAGTTTTTAACATGGAAACTAGTTGACAAAAGTAATGTGACTTTTGACTACAATGCTCTTGGAAAAATAATTGCACAAGGAGTTGTTGGTCTTTCAAATGGCAAAGGTAAAGCCAAAAATGTTTTATATGTTGATGCGCTGAAGGATAACCTACTTAGTGTATCTTAGATGTGTGATCAAGGCTATGATATGATTTTTTAAGCCATAAATTATCAAATCAAGTCCACAGGTACACATGAGATAGTTGTTGAAGCTGTAAGAACATACAATAATGCCATGTGCTCAAAGAGAAGACACAACGGTGTTTCTTATCAAAGACAGATGATAGTTGGTTATGGCACAAAATGCTTGGACACCTAAACTTTGATGAGATCGTCAAGCTAACCAAGAAGAAATTTTCAAGGACTTGCCCAAGCTTTCAAAACTAGAGAATACAATTTGTAAATCTTTCCAACTAGGAAATCAAGGTTGAGTTCCATTCAAGGAAAATGAGAACTCATCATCAAAACCATTGCAACTAGTACACATTGATTTGTGTGGATAATACTGAACATAGTCATCCATGGGTAAATTATATTTTATGTTAATAATTGATGATTTCAGTAGGATGATATGGGTTTCTTTCCTCAGAGAGAAATCTAAGGATTTTGAGAAATTTAAAGAGTTCAAAGATATGGCTGAGAATAAAACCGATTGTAAAATCCAAAGCATAAGGTCTCACAATGGAGGTGAGTTCACTTCAAAATAATTTGATGAATTTTGTAAAAGTGATGGCATAAAAAGGAAGTTTACAGTGGAAGAGACTCTCCAACAAACTGATGTAGGAGAAAGAGAAAACATATTAGTACAACAGTTATCCAGAGAAATGATGACCAAAAAAATTGTTTAATAGAGGTTTTGGGCAGAAGTTATTCATACAGTAGTATTCATTAGTAAAAAATATCATTTTAGACCAAATAGTGACAAAACTCCCAATGAGCTATGGTATGTTAGACCTGCAACATTCAAACACTACAAAGTTTCTGGTAGCAGATGCTTGTTGGGATGGGTCCCTTGGGTTAGTTTGGGGTTAAGATAACCCAAATTTTGGTACAATTTTGTAAATGATGTAAAGTCTCCATGATTTGTGGATGCATAGCACATAGATGAATAGGAGTCAAATGGGCTTAGCCCCTTGTTTTATGTAAAGTTTCGGGCCGGTTTTGAGATTCACCCATGGTTTGTGGACCATGGCATTGTATGAAAGAAGTCTATAAATAGTGAGTCTTAGCGAAAGGAAGAGGAAACAAATAGAACGAGAAGGAATAAAGAAAGAGAATTGGGTCAATTGAAGAATCTGAGGCAAGAAGGCTTTGCTTCCTGTGCTTAGATAGAGAAAGCAAGGCTCCGCAACTAAGTGCACGGAGACCTAGGTAGAGTCCACATCTGAGTGCACGAACCCCTGCAGCTGTGTGTGCAGGGAAATTTTGAGTCTGTAACCTGTGAATTGAGATCAATAAAGACAAGTTTCTAAAGAATTATTGGGTATTTTTGTTCATGTCTATTAATGTTATATGCCTTTGATGAATGACTTGATTTATGAAATATCAATTGAATGCTACACAATTCTCTTGAATAAGTCTTAACAATGTACGCAATGCATGTTTAAATACGTTCGCGAAGACTCTGGTGACTCCTCTTATGTTTATTAATAACTTAAGTAAATATGTGTGAACATCAATTTTGATTGTTTTCTGATGTGCGTAAATAGGTGAGTCGACTGTTAAAGATCTGCAAGGGCTAATCGTAGACCTTCGCAAAGGTTTGAAGGTTGTTTTAACAAAAGTTGCGGTAAGGTTCCCTAAGAGTTTATTGATATGCGCGAAGGCGGATCCAAGGCGCTAGAAGACATCACACTAGTCTCTGGATGCAAAAACTTGGTTCTTGCATCCCCCCATACTGCTTTAGGTGAGACAGTAGCCTACACTATATGGCTTTTGCCGAAAGGGCTAGTAGTGTAGTGTTTTGTTGGTTGGCGTAACTAACTCCGAACCTAGGTCAGGAACCCCTAAGACAACAATTCTACATTAAGAGAAATGATGCAAAACTTGGCAAATTCAATGCCATAGTAGATGAAGGAATTTTTCTGGGATAATCACACAATAAAAAAGGATACATCTGCTAAAATAAAGTCACCAAGAGGATCATTAACTGTATCGATATAAAGGTTGATGAGAATGTTGATCAAGAAGAGAAACAACCCACAGAAACTAGTGTTGATGAACTAGTGAGCATTAATGAGAAGCATGATGAGACAACTGTAGAAGAAAGCGATGAATAACCCTCTAGTATTCAAGCTAATGATCCTCCAAAGTATGTACAAAAACACCACCCAACTGATGAGATCATTGGTGAATTAAATTTTAGAGTGCAGACAAGAAGGAAGGTGCTAGATTCCCTCATGTAAGCACATGTTTCCCTAATATCCATGAAGGAACCAAAAGATATTGTTCAATCTAGTCAAGATCAACATTGGTTAAGGAAATGAATGAATAATTGGATTAAATAGAGAAAAATAAGACTTGGGAACTTGTTCAAAGGCTTGTTAACAAGAATGCCATTGGCATAAAGTGGGTTTTAGGAATAAATTAAATGATGATGGATAAGTGGTAAGAAACAAGACTAAGTTGGTATGCAAAGGCTATGCTCAAATAGAGGCTTAAATTTTGATGAATATTTTTCTCCTGTTTCTAGATTAGAAGCAATAAGAATGTTTTTGGTATTTTCTATCTTTAAGAAATTTAAAATCAATCAAATGGATGTCAAATGTTATTTTCTCAATGAAGAGCTATAGGAGGAAGTCTACATAGAGCATCTAGAAGGTTTTCAGCTAACAAATAAACCAGATTATGTTTGTAGACTTAAGAAGGCTTTGTATGGTCTTAAGCAAGCCCCTATAGCTTGGTATTCCAAGCTAGACAACTACCTGCTCAAGTGTGGATTCAAAAGAGGTGCAACTGAAAACAACTTATATGTCAAAGAAAAAGATAGAAAACTCAATGTGGTGGTTGTATATGTTGATGATATCATCTTTTCTAGTGATTCAAATTTATTGATCAATGAATTTGTAGCTGATATGATTGTCTAGCTGAATAAAACACAACG
Source organism: Pinus taeda (assembly GCA_000404065.3). Lineage (NCBI taxonomy): Eukaryota > Viridiplantae > Streptophyta > Pinopsida > Pinales > Pinaceae > Pinus > Pinus taeda. The sequence continues at coordinate 6,499 of APFE030215283.1, forward strand.
TTTTCTTCTTCTTCTTGCCAATATTTTTGGCATAAAAATCAACACACTCCCTTTTTGCTTTTTGCATGAAGGCATTGAATTGTTGCCTCTTTGCGTGTTGCTCTGCGTTCCTTTAACTTCTATGTATACTCTGTGTAGGTGTTTGAATCCATTGCTTTTCTCTGCCTGAAGGTGCTCTCTATTCTGCGTAAGTGTTTGACTAATTTTGTTGTGTTTTGAATTGTCTTCCACTGTGGCTTACACCAGTCCCTTCTCCTTTTCCTTTGTCATTTTGTATGATGCTGGAACCACCATCGATTTCAAAAATCGACCATTCTTTGTACCAAAACCATTATCGATTTTTATGTGCCGACTTGATTATGGTTTGTTTGCTTCTTTTATCATATGTTTCAAAGGTATTTGTTTGATTTCATATGTGCCCATAATTTCACTCTTGGATGCATTTCATATCCACCCAATTCAGTAATCGATAACCATTCCTTTGGTACATATGCCTTCGCACCTATTATCGATTTTTTAAGACATGTTTTATATGCGCCCTCTTTGCATATATTTCACTTGCCCTTTTTATGCATATAACTCTTTTTTAAATGTCCTTCTACTCTTTGATGCATATTTCTTTTTCATCATCATTTTTTTTAATGCTCTTTGAATTTTCATCATGTTCTTACATTGCATATCCATTTAGTGATTTTCCAATTCCTTTTGGTAATAATTTGTTCATACCCTTTGTCCTTGCATGATGTATTTGTTACTCTTCCGAGGTGACTCTTTTGAAATGACCATTTAAGACCATAATCCAGAAATAGAGTACAAAGTATATCATTGTAGATCAAACAAATATATTATTGTGTCATTCACTAATCAATTCTTGTTTTGTAGGCAATTTTTCCATGGGAAACAATTTTTTTCTCAAAAACGAGATGTGGCCAACAATATTGGTCAAAAATTGCAAATGATATGGTTGAGTAATAAGATGTGAATGTATAGTGGAATAATGAATGAATGTATGGTAATGATATAATGTATATGGCTAGGAAGTTTTTAAACTAAATTATCAATCTTAGGAAAATACTTCAAAATCAAAGGGTTTAAAAAAAAAAAAATTAACTTACAGTATTTTCCTTTTGATAGCTCATTTCTTTAGTCATCACTTGACTTTCAAAATGAATTCTTGTCAATACTGTATTATAGATACATGTTGTAGTTGTTTCAGGTCCCTTATTGATATTTTTTGATGATGATGTTTTAGGTCCCTTCTATAGAACAACTGCTTGATATGAAACCATTACATGGTTTGTTGATTTATTATGAATCTTCCCCCCTTGTTGATCTTGAGACTTGTCTTCAAGTCTTTTAAGTTTTTGGAGGATGACCCTGCAAAAATGAAAAACATAAAAGAGAGAATTCATATTTGCCAAACAAGTTTGTTTTCCGATATGAATTCGAGTTTATGTTGTGCAAGTTTCCTGGATTTTCACAACCAAACTCCTTTATTATTTTTTGTATTTTTTTTCTTTTCTTTTCTAGATGGAGGTGGAGTGTAATGGATTAGGGAAGTATGGAAAGCTTAGGAAAATAGGTTAGGTTGAAGTCATGATCTAGGAGTAGATGGATAGCTAGATAATAGATCTAGATTTCAATATGGTAGACGTGAATGGTTGTGAAGCTTAGCATACAATATGATAGATGGATAAAATCATGAACAATATGGCTTATGAAAGGCTTCTTTGGCAATGGATGTGACTTGTAATGGTACAAAACTTGACTTCTTCTTCTGATGATTAGCTTCATGCATTTTGCCTTGATCTTGATTCATGTTGTAGGGTTGTTGGTGTTGTTGGTCAGCAACTAAGAGCAAGATTCAAGAGTTTTAGGTTTCTTTGAATGAACTCAAATGTGGTAAATTCCATTTTACTTTGACTTTGATATTTGAATTTCATATTAACATATATGAATTGTTGTTTTTTTTTTTTTTTAAATTGACTTTGCAAAGTCCTCCATCCATGGAGTTCACTCAATTCATCTTATGACCTACAAAAACATAACATTTGTCTGCAATACAATATTAGATGATGGAGAAAGAGAGGTGCACAGTCTCTCTTCTTACAAGAAATATGTAAAATAATTACAAGAAATGTTTTAGAAGCAATTCCAAAGATGTTATTCAGAGAAAATGCATTTATTTACCCCTTGAGGAATGGTGGCCGACCTAGACCTCCTAGCGGTATTTTGTTCACAAAATCTTTGTTTTATGTCCAATTAGAGTGATTCCAAAGAAACGTTGAAGTAAATTCATATGGATAATTCCAGTATAAGTAGGGTTTCAAAATTATTTTAAATGATATGCTAAAAATGATGAAGAGTACCATGTTTGATAGAGCTCCTTGTGAATGTTTTACTATACCAACAGTCACTATTTAGAGTGTAACATTTTCGTTAAAGATCTAATTGATGTGATTCCACTTGGATATTAAATTATATTAATTTCTATCTAGCCATTAGAAATAGGATTTTAAAATCCTTAGGATTGATATCACAAACTTGCTGATGAACAGACCTAGGAGGCAGAGTTTTACTATGCTGATTTGAAGACATGCAGTCACTAAATGTGGCATATGCTTTTCATTTCACCTCCAAATGGTATTATTCAAATTGTGTATTGATATAGTCTTGAATATATATCTCCCATATAAACATGTTTTTAAAATAAGATTATTTGGTATGTTAAATATGCCAATGAACAGTCAAGACCTAGATTTGTCACCATGCAGAGTTTTCGACAGGCAGTTAGTAGTTTTAGTATAACTTTTTCATATGATATTAGATTGAGGTGATTCAAATTGATTTGGAAACTATATTACAAGGGATATCTTACCTATAAATATAATATTAAAATGTTTCCATTAAACCCCTAAAATCAAGGTTGTACTAACTTTGTCCTCAAAATTTCACTTGAGACCTAGTTTATATTTTAATCATATTTTTTATTTGTGATCTGAACTGAAAATTTCAAAATGGATTGAAAAACTAGATTCAAGAGATAACTTGTTTAAAAAAATGTTTTGAAAATGATCCTAGATGGTTACCCAAAATAGGATTGTTCATATTTCATTTTTCCATAAAAATCCTTCCAAACGAGTTTTGAATAATGATTTGAAGAATATTCATGAGAGTTTGAACAAAATGTCTTATTGTGAACTCACTCTACATATTTATTTATTTATTCTAATCTATCCTACTCTATTGTATAAAAAAATCATTCTCTTAAGTATAAGAGAATTTCCAATGCATCCATTTGCGTAACAAGATCATAAGTAGACTCACATCCAAGTTTGAAAAATATACATTAATGAATGCTTGGACATGAAAATGTTGGACAACAAAAAGAGTCCAAGAGACCACTTGGAATATGAATCCAAGGGTCACACCATGTACTATAAATGTATATCATTTGTTAATAATAAATGTCCTCTCCTGTTTATCTTTCCTATGTTGTTGCTGCCATGTATGTGTTTAACATGGTATCAGAGCAGGCGTATTCCTGCCCTGCATAATTACTTTGAGCCATTTGTTTTATGGCCTTTTACCATCAGTTCTGCATTTCATGAATATTTTCTCAGCTAAATTCTAGCTACAACCTCTGTCATTTCTCTAGCGCCATTTTTGGCCTCCCTCTTTAATTTGTAACTCCTATTCTACCTATGTTCTGAATCATATGCAGACTGACATCTGTCTCACTATTATTTTGTTGATTTTGGCTAGCCTAGCAGCTCTTTCCACTGGTCCAATAGTTTCATCAACAGAACCATACCTCCCATCCGAGAATACACATCTGTGGTATCGCTGCTTGGCATTCCGTGGTAACGATGTTTGGCATTCCGTGGTATCATTGCTTCCATATATGACTCCAAACATTGGCCTCTGTCCAAACGCTGTGTAATGCTCCCATAGGCATATGCTTGTTTTCCTTAATCATTGTGCTAATCCACTACAATCCTTCGCTGCTGAGGTTGAACCACGAATGTTGAGAACTATGTCCGAACGCTGCCACAGTGCGTAGGAGGGAGGAAGGTCGAGATTTGGGCGACCTTGGTGTGGCTCTTGCCGCAGGTGGAGGAACGTTAAATACAACACCATCACCTGTCCATGCTTATTACATTGAATTATTGGTCTCCATGGTTGGTATCAAAGCATTTATTAGTGCCGCTGATGTATTTCTGAGTCAATTCCTTTCTCAGTGATTTTCTGGAGTTGATAAGAATTATAGATAGCATTATCAACAGAGTGCAATAACTTAGCACCATATTCTAGTGGGCTAGAGGAAACCCTAAAAAATTGAAGACCCTCTCTCCCATAGCCGCAGTCATCCATGATAACCTGACACTTGAAATCCCAGGCAAGATTATGTACTTCGAGAGTGGCTCTAAGAAATTTCTTCAGTTGAGAAAAAGAACCTAACACTCGAACGACTCTGGTGGAGGTAACTTTTCTTCTATAATTGGGTTGGATACTACTCGAAAGAAAAGTACAACATAAATCAGATATAATGTACAAATGAATATCCTTTATCAAAAACAGTTTCTGCCTTCGGATTTCTGTGAAGTCTTGGAGACAAACAGCTAGGCTTGTCCACATATTAATATTTAAACGTGTCCGGGAACATTGGATACTCTTCCGTTTATCATGCGTCATGTATTGAAACACATCAGCTAATTTCTGAGTTAATTTCTGAGATGAGGTCTCTCCACAAATTATATATCTAGGAGAAAATTCAAGTGGTTGAAGTTGCCCATTAAATTCTACCAAGGTTCATGCCAGACGGTTAAGTTAGACAATTTCAAATCAACAGTCAAACGATGGGACTGATGAGTCCCCTTTCCGCTACTGCAACTGTTAGTACTCCTTTTCCGTGCCATTTCTAGTTTCTATACGATGAAACACACATATCAGATGAAATTGAGATGCCTATACTAAAAATCCAATGCAGGATCCTTCAGCCACCCCTCCTCCAATTATGGAATCAATTTTATATTGGTGGAATATTTGTCTGAGAGAGCAAAAGCAGCATTGTTAGCTTGTGTAGAGATATTAGGAATTGTGAGAGGACCTTGAAGGCCTAGTCCTCATAGCCGAAGCTCCCAAACCCATCCATCAACATAGGAAACTCAGCGCCAATTGCATGGAGCATTTAAAGCTTCAGCATTCCAGCCGTTCAAAGCTCCCAGTGGATCCCTAGAGAAGCTAAACCCAGGAATAGAAGGAAGGGCATATTAGTCCCTGTTGTTTGGATTCTATTCATTGCAAGTGCACGAGAAGGCCTTTGATGATTGAAAATTCATCAGTGGACCTCCCAAGCCACTGTGAGTCTATGGCTTCCTAATTAAGTTCTGGCTCAAAATCAAAATATAGGGTTGCAAAATTTTTCATGCTGCAAAAGTGTCGGTGCTGGTGGTGGACAAAAGAGTGCCTGTAACCTAATTCTTCTCCACCTCCTTATAAAGGGTGACATCTGCCTTTTCTTCATTTTAACTGCTTTGCATATTTCAATCCATTTCATAATCAATGTTCTACAGGGTTATTTCCCTTTTCAGACAGAACGGGAGAGCACATGTAACAATGGTTCTAATTCTTCTCATCCTCAGAAAGAGAGAGATCTACATTATGGCAATTTTAATTGTATTACTTATTTCAAGTTATCATTCAAAAAAAAAAAATAGGTTATAGTGATTGAAGTTATAGTCCATTTGGTCTGTAAACTTGCAAATTCTCATTTAATCAACCAGTTTTGTGTAAATTATAGCCTGAGGTATTAATAGTACAGTTGGAGAAAATGGCTAGATTTGATGATGCATTAGAGTTAATGAATACACTAATACATTCTACTATTGGTGGGATGGTAAATTTCAGCAAAGACACTCTCTGTGACATTCATACTTGCTTGCATAATGCACAGGAAAAGATTGATTTTTTGCAACTAGAATCTCAGTTCCAGCAAGACGAGCTTCAGCAAAATTATCATTCTAAATTGTTTTCTGCTCAAAACAATATGTTGTTCAAGGTTAAAACAAACACCCATCAACAACTAGCAAGTGATGAAATTAGTAAGATAGAAGTTGAATCAGATCGAGTACCCAATGAAGCAACATTTGTACATGTAGATGCAGAAATTTAGTCTGCACTTCCCAAGTCGGTCATCAAACCTTGGGAATAGCTTGTCCATAACAAGCACATAACTGGTCTTGGATATGACAAGGAAGTGTCCTTTCATATTCTAGATTACTCAAAGCCCATCTAGTTTCAGAGTGCTGGATTACTTCATGACAGTTCATCTCCAACTGTTCCAGATTCTGCTCCTCTTCCACAGCAACAACAACAGATTGTGAAATGCCAACACTTTGACCGAGTTGGCCATATGAAAGATCACTATTTTGATCTTCATCCATGGAAGCACTATCATAAAACTAGTCATTCTTCAAACAGATGCTTCAAAAACAAACCTCTTGCAAGAACAAAGATTCATCTTGGATGGATCGCTTCTTGGCAATGGGCATCAACAGCCAAGAAGATAATTCAGTCACATGTCAGAACTTTTTCTAGAGTATTGAACAGTCTTGCAGTTGATTTTTCTCCATCATCTCATCTTGTATCTGATAGGGGGGAAATGATGGTCATATACAAGCTTCAAAGCCACATCAAGTGAGCCTGAGCCACAACCTGCCATACCAGATTCAGAGTTGCAGCCAGAGACAAAGATGCCCCTGAGCATGCCTTCAGTTAGTGATACCTCTTCAAAGAATTGGGGACACTTCCTCTAGCAGAAGAATTCATCTTCTTGCTAGTTTTGGAAGAGTTCCAGGAATTGCATTAAGCATTCCAGAGTTTTTGATCATCCTTAAACCATCATAGGTTGAGACTTCCCTTTTCAGGTTGAAGTTCTCCCTTTTATGCGGGGTGAGACCTCCCTTTCATGGTTGAAGGTTTCCCTCTTCAAAACAATAGAAGCACTTCCTCTAGAAGAATACTTGAGCTTCATGCCAGACTTGGAAGAGTTCTGGGAATTGCACTAAGCGTTCTAGTGTTTGTGGTCATCCTTAAACCACCGCCCTTTATACCAACATTTCAGAGAGCACATGCAACCTAGTGCTACCATGAATTTTTGCACATTTTGTATTACAGCTCTCTTCTTGGACTCATACATAACCCTTCGGATTAAGGGGGGGAATGTTGGACACCTAATCATTTAAGGGTTGGTGTGGAAGCTGAACAACCAAAAAGAGTCCAAGAGACCACTTGGAATATGAATCCAAGGGTCACACCATGTACTATAAATGTATATCATTTGTTAATAATAAATGTACTCTCTTGTTTATCTTTCCTATGTTGTTGCTACCATGTATTTGTTTAACAATTAGTTGATCATAAAGATTTGGTGCTAAAGAATGTTGAAAAATGGAGTGGTGTTGTGGCCTAATGAGTAGTAGAAACCAAGTTTTGAAATGATCTTTGTTTGTTTGGTTCTCCTTAATTTTCATATCAAAAAGTTCTTCTTGTGGAATGTGTTCAAAATCATGAATGCACAAGGGATCATATGCTAAATATTATTGAATTTCTAGATCTATTGTTTGAACTTCATCGCATGTGATCCATAACTCATTAATCTCCTTATAAAGATAACTAAAAGAAGCTTCTAGGTTCTCTTCCTCTTCATCGATTCTTTGTTCCTCTTCTATCTTTTGAAATGAATATTCATCCCTATTGACCATTCTAAATTGTGGACAAGGGTTTAAGGAGATCCTTGTGGTGGCATACCCTACTTCTCTAAATGACTTCTTTAACATCATGTTTTGTAGATCTTTGTTTTGCAAATGGATTTTGTAGTTAGTAAGTTTTTATTAGTGGCTGGGGATTTTGTTTTGGGGATATACCTTTCTAATTTCTATATTTAGGCATAAATAAACATAACTAAAAAAACTTAATTTTTGTTGTTTTTGTTATATATTATATATATATAATATATATATATTATTTTATTTTAATTATTTATTTTTTATCTTCCTATTTGACTCTGGCTAAGTATTTTCCCTGGCAACGACGCGAAAAATGTTGGGTCAATTTACTATGCAAATTAACACAAGTGTTTAATTATCAATTTGGGCTTGTAAGCTTGGAAGCATGTCCAAAGTACATGGATTTTAGTTGTAGTCAATTTTAGAAGATGAAATATAAAGATTGGAGGAAATGCATATTATAAATATAAAATCTAATTAAGTAATTTCTGATTCACTTATTTAATGTATGCGGGATGAGGCTCCTAACTTAGGAGAACCAGGTTGTCCTTCCCTACAATATTACTTCCATGAAGAGAAATCCAAAATCACTAATTAACAACAATTTATGATATAAAATATGTAATATAAGAGGCTCCTAACTAAGGAGATTTAGGCTATCCTTCTTCACACTTTTATTCTATCATTGTCATCATTGCTTTAAAACTAGAAATTTAGAAATAAATTTAAACAAGGAAAAGAAGATGAATTTCAATTATAGTTCTCAATCAAATAGAAGGAGAATTTAACTCAAATTCTTGTTTGTCCCTTCATATGCTGATTAGAATTAAACCAATATTCATCTAGCAATCATAATAAATATTCACACATCTAAATACATCTGAAGCAAAAACTAGTTTATGAAAATTTATGCTAAATTAACCAAGAAGTGCACTTAGCTTGGTGTGGGGGCCCTCCGCCCTTGCCTTGCACACTTGAAGAAATCTCAGCTACAAAAACTTCAGCCAATCACCAAGCATGAACAACAAATGAAAATGAAACAGGTCCTTCAATTAACTTTCAGTCTTCAAAGAGTCTCAATATCATATTATACAAATTCTACTCCCTCAAGCCTTCTATGGTTTTGGCTTAAATAGAGAAATAATAAACAAACTTGACTAAAATGTCTCTAATAGTCATACCTATCTTAATCCCATCTATCTTGGTCGAATCCATCCATTCAATTACATAAAATTTAGAAAATCCAAAAAAATATTAAATCTGACCTATTTCCTGAAAGATAGGTCATGTTTGACCAGAATTGTCCAAGCCTGTTTTAGCTCGTTTTGACTGAACCAATAGGTACACGTCCATCCTTGGTTCCCAAGATTTCCACATATATGCTCAGCTCATGGCTATGTTTCCTACAAGTATGACTTCAATGGAGCTATTACGAGAATTTTTAATGCAATCTAAAATTAATTTTAAAACCTAGTTTTTACAAAAAATTCTAAAAATTGAAAAATGTAATCTAATTACCTGAATATGCAAAATAAGGGAAAAATGAATCATATATGAGTGGAATAAGGTGGAATATTATGGTAAGTAAGTGAGTTTATGATAAACAAAAATGACCAAAATTGAGGGCCAATAGAGAGCTTTCCTATTTCCTTGTATTACAAATTGTGCAAAAACCCAAAGGAATTTTTATCTCTCAAAGCAAGCATCTCAAAGAAGTGCTGAAGAAATTGGGAATGGAATAATTCTCCTTAATGAAAACTCCAATGGTGATAGGTTGCAAACTTATAAATATGGATGAATCTCCAACAATGGACCAAAATTTATATAGATCCATCATTGACAATATCTTATATTTGACAACATCAAGACCAAACTTCATGCAAGTCATTTCTATAGTTGGAAGATTTCAACAAACCACTAGAAAACACCATCTATTAGTAGCCAAGAGGATTATTAGATATATCAAAGCAATAGAGGAGTATGGACTGTGGTACCCCAGAGGTAAATAACTCTCATTAACTATTTATACTGATGTTGATTAGGAAGGTGATGTAGATGATCGAAAAATCACAAGTGGTGGTGCTTTCTTTCTTGGAGAATGTCTAGTCTCATGGTTAAGCAAGAAGCAAGCTTCCATTTCCTTATCTACAAATGAATAAGATATATAGCAACAACTTATTATTACACTCAACTTTTGTGGATGAAGCAAACCTTGTAGGATGTACAATTTTTTTATGATCAACCGGTTCCCATTATTTGTGACAACACTAGTGCAATAAGCATGCACATGAATCCAATTTTTCACTCCAAGACAAACCATATTCCAATAAAGTATCACTTCTTGAGAGAGAAAGTTGCAAATTAGGTTACGAAGCTGAGTATGTTCATACAAAAGAACAAGTCACATATATTTTTACCAAGCCACTCTCTAAAGAACAGTTTGAGTTTTTGAGGCAAAGATTGGGTGTTGTTCCTCTCACCTCCGTACACTAACTCTTCCTTCAAGAGCGTTATCGGGAAATCTAGTGTCTATGCAGAGCTGCTAGTCCCACTAAGACGGGTAGCTATCTTAGAAACAAACAGATTAAAGTTACTTTCGTTTTCCTTTACGAGAAGTAGATAGGAGAGGAGCAAAGAATACCAACTTCAATCTTTCGCTTGGTTCCTTGCTTGTTCCTTCTCCCCTTTGACAGATCTTTGCTACTCCTGCCTTAGTTATTCCACTTCAAAGAGTACCTGTCAAGTCAAAGCAGCATAATACCTTCAAAGTGCAGAGGTCTACAATCATAAACAATATAGGACCAGATATATATCGACCACACAAATGCATATATCATCAAACATACAAGAATGTGGAGTAAAACTTGAATAACTTTATTGATATAAAGATTAGAAGAGAGGATTACAACCCATTGATCTGACCCAATGTCATCCTCCCAGCATGAAATCCCTTCTTCACCTCATGAAAAGCTTAGATCACCCAACACTATGATGTTTCACCAGGAAACCAACAGCACTTCCTTACAAGATACAAGATTCCACCTTTTGGATCTCTGGGATGAGGGATCCATATATAGATGATTGCAGGCGAGTGAGTCAGCTTCTGTGATTTTGATTAGTTTCCTCTCTTTGATAGTTCTTTGTTCCACTTGGAGATTCATGATCTCTTACTCATCCCTAGGCGAATTCAGAGACGCAAGTGTCACAGGAGAAGTTTCTGGAAGATTCCATGATCATCCACCTTGCAAACTGTCTCTACCATTTCTCTACTCTCGCCCATCGCACCCTACAGAAGGGATTTTTAGTATGCATCGCACTTTTTGCATGTGGCAGGTGAGATGCATCGCACCCTTTGTACTGAGCAGTCTGTATGGTCCAGTTTTGACCAGTTCTGAGCAGTTTTCTGTGGAGAACTTCTGGGAGATGATGTAATTAGCTGACCTTGTTCCTTTTGGGTATGAAACAACACTTTTAGGGACTCAGAAGCCCTTGGTTTATGGACATATATGATTGGGGTTGTAGTGCCCAAATATGTCTATAACAGTTGCCCCCTAAAGCATGAGGTCGAAAATCTTTTGATGT
>APFE030215283.1:18011-29211 GCA_000404065.3 Pinus taeda
GTCGGGTGAAATGCTTTATCATGAGGATCCGAGGTTTTTCGAACTGGAAGGTGACCTGTAATAAGATACAATACAATAAATTATCTTCATAACATTTTCATGATTTATCTGAGGTGGGTATTCCCATGCTTAGCTTTATAAATTCATTTTCATGCACATACGACAGACAACCGTCTGTGTGGCAGACTAATGATTTTGATAGAGCCATCATCTTTTGATTCATATGATCATCTGTATAGCAATGATGTACATTCAATGTCTTTATTTTCCTGAATATATCGCAGCCCATATGGATGAAACTAGATCCGGGGTCTTCGAACTCGTTCAATCTTCGCCCGAAATACAAGTCGATCCATGTGAAAGATGTTCTGGAGTCAAACATGGAAAGACATTGCTTGATTACCAGCCAATAATGTAAGTTGTTAATAGTCGCGAGAGGAATCACCGATAATGATGATGACCCTCAAGGTACGACAGTACAATTCACGTGGTGTGAAAAATGGAGTTGGCGTCGAACACCACGCAAAATCTTCCAGTCGAAGGCCATTGATGTAAACCTGTCACCGGAAGTGAGAAACTTGCCATTGAGGCGTGCAAGCTTCAAAGTACTGAAAGGGTTGTTCCTAGGTCGACTTCTTGGATAATGAGCTGATGTCGACAAGAAGTGACCCATCATAGGAGGGCCTTAATGAATCCAACATCTACGACACGAAATGGAGCAAATGATTTCGTGAAAACAATCTGATGATACAAGGTTCAGGGTGGCGGTCATGAAAGAATGGAGCGTGAAGGTATTGTAGCAGATGAGACACAAGATGGGTTGGTGAATTCTCTGATCGACTTCTATTGAACATATCGGTGACACTGAATGGATTGGTAGCATTAACCCCAAAGAAGGATGGTACGATAGACCAATGGTAATATGACCGGCGAACGGAATAACCCAACCCAACTCAATCATGGTGATGGAGTGAAAGTGTCATGTTCAAGAGCGACTCGCTACCAATAAAGTTTCTTCAAGTTTTCTTCCCAATTTTCCCCAGTCATTGCTGACTAGTACCTATTTATTTTTGTCAAGCTTGAGGAGGATAACATATGATTGTTCTATAATTCGCCCTTCGGTCAAACCCGTTGCTATGTTTTAACGAGCCTAGCGACAGTGAAACTCGTTCTTGTCTATATAGACAAGTTTATCGCTATTGGTTTTAACGAGTTTATGAAAAAGACAACTCGATCCTTTTTCAATTTTAGAGAGTCTGAAAAAGGATGGAAAGGAAACTCCAGTAATCCTTTTTTGTCATATAATCCCTTAAGTTCGAAAATGTATAAAATAATACGAAAGGGATCAATTTTCGATAGTTTTAACGAGCCGAACATGACAAGCGCTCGATCTTTTTGTGTAGTAATCCCTCAAGTCCAAAAAGATTAAAATCTAGAGGAGGGATAGCACTTTCGATAGCTTTAACGAGCTGGAGAGGCCAATTACTCGGCAATCTTTTCATATTTTATGAATCAGATGAAAAGAGCTTAAAGGAGACTCGTTTTTGAGGAACGAGTGATATTTTCGGGTAGCAGTTGATTCCAGGTAAGGTTTGGAATTTTTCAATCACAGCAGTGTTACAAGAATGGCTAACAGAATCACTCATCGCAGCTGTTCCTCAAAAGGGGTAAACAATCAAATGGAGGCACATGATTGGATAAAACAGAGTGGAGGTGATGATGAGAACACGACCAAGGCTCAAAAGCTGACGATAATGCATTTGCAATGGTTATTTACCAGAGGTTGGTTCATTTTTAATGAGCTTAAGCTCTGGGGGAAACATTTGCTCATTGCTGAGGTTTAATTTTTAACGAGCTTGAACTTTGCATAAAAACTGCTCGTGATAACGATCATTGATATTCGACTCACCGTTAACACTATGTTCTTTCGATGGTCGTACTACCTCTTCAATTTCTCCATCAAACTGATTAGAAATGAGAATACATGCTTGAAAAATGAGTTAAAACACTAATACCCTACTCAAATTATGTGAAAAGTAACTTAAAAGTATTTTTTACCCCTCATTTTACCATTTCATTTGACTTTGAGATTGTTGGAGCTTTGGAGGTGTTTTCCTTCTTGATTTTCACCAGCCGATTCTAGGAGATTCTGTGGACAATTCTTGGTGCCGTCTGGACCAGGTAGGAGCTAAACCTGAGCTCTTCAGTTGCATTCCTTCCTTTTGGAATTCTGAGCATGTTTCCCTGCTTTTCTGAGCCTATGGGGTTTGAACAATTCGTTCTGCCCCCATCGCACCTATGTATATTGAAAGGTGTGATGCATACTGGGCTGGCCATTGGCCAGTCAGTATGCATCTCACCCAGTACACAGCTCGGGTGCGATGGGCGCAAGGAGGGAAACTTGTGCACTGTTTTTTCATGGAAATTTTACCTGTTTTTTGCCAAATCAGGATCCTGACTCTTCTCTTGTTTGTTTTTCAAAGATTCATCAGAGCAAAATGGTCATTACATGGTGAGAACACAAGCATGAAGAAGAGGACATGGTTGTTTTACACGATCTGGGTACGGTAACTGCATTGCGGAACTGTGGTTTGCTCAAGTTCTTCCACATATCTAACATGAGGCAACAAATCAACTTGTTGCAATATTTCCTTGATGCATGGGATCCTACCAACCAGGTGTTCTAGACCAGAGGAAAATCCATCCCCTTGACTGTTGTAGACATCTATGTTTTGACCAGTTTATTGAGGAATGGTGCCCCTCTCTCATTATCAGGTTCCTCCCGTGGGGGCGAATATGTGAGGGATTATATTCGCCGATACTTTAGAGAAGGATCTCAACCGAGCAGGGACGGCAAGATCAACATCCGAGATGTCACTGACCGGTCCTTGAGTACCATCTTGTTCACCTTTGCTAGACTGGCTAGTAGTGCGGCCCTTCACTTGGCCAACAGGTCCTATATGCAGTATGCCTTGGAATGCCTCAAACCGAAGGTGTTCAACTGGTGTGATGCTGTACTTCTGGTGATAAAAGAACAGCATACCAAGGTGAAAAAAGGACGATCTAAGAACTTTGGCTATGGTTCCATTTTGACCACTTTCGCCTTGGAGAAGATCCCACTGATGCAGTCGCAGTACATTTCACTTGGTTTGCCGCCACCGACTGAGCCACGGATGGAGAGATGGGTTGAAATTATGGCCCGACATGCTAGTCAGCCACAAGTTTCTTTCTCTGATGCTTTCTTCGAGTGGTTCAACCGTCAGGAGATGGTTTATGCCGAGTGTCCATATGCTGGTATGGATTTCCAGGGTGACCCAGATTTGGTGCTGCCAACTGGTGAGCAGTGGAGTGTTATAGGTAAAATTTTTGACCATATCCCTGTTTATTGCTTTTATAATGTTCTTGTGTTTTCTATTATCAAGACTAATCAAAACTGATGTGCTCATGCAGATATCGGACTGGTGCGACCAACAGTGTGACTGAGAGCACAAGTTTCCGTTCCAGTAGGAGAGGCTGCAGGGAGGGCTATCCTTCGCGACCTAGATGTGGCCGAGACTCTTGCAGCATTGCAGGATCAGATTGAAGGCCTGACTCTTGGTATCCCAGATGTGAGGACTGATGAGCTGCCTCTGAGATTACAGCGACATATTACTGGCCTACCACGTCGATGGACTAGGCTTTTACGCATGATTACACAGGCGATAACTTGTTATCACTAGCACCATTAGATTAGGGTGCCCCCTAGAATTTTGAGTTTTTGGGTCATTTAACTGATTTTGTATTAGACACAGAACACTATGTGTAAACCATAAACAGTTATATATATATTTTTGATTTTCAGAGCTTTATTTCGGTTAAGTTATATGATCCTGATGCAAATATTGATAAAATGCTTTTCTTTTATAAATGTCGCAAATGTCTATCCAACACATAATTTGCCAACGAATCTGTTAATGTGTTTAAGTTTTTGGAAATATGTTGATATTGGATAGAATCGAACTATCTTTCCAAAATCTTGACCCTTAGGAACATGCGATAGATAGCTAGATTTCGCACAGAATAGATACCGGTGAGCTGTAGAATGACGAGTTATGAGTCTAGCCTGACAACAAGTCGGTGTATGCCATGTGCGATGGAATCATAGAGGAGCTCTATCAATGCGCTGTATTCAATGATGTTGTTCATTGATTGGCCAATACATACCTCTCTGAAACTCACTAACTCGCCGCTTGGATCAAAGATGGCCCAGGTCGCAGAAGATAGGCTCTGCGAACTATGACTCACTCCTTCGGCATATCCAACAAATGATTCCAATATGTTAGAAATCTGCAACAAATGCAAAAGTGGATTACCTAACCAAAATGATTACTCTTAGCGAAAGTAAAAATGTAACAAAAGCATATGGAGAGGTTACTATACGGAGTCAAGCATAGTACGCTTAAGGGATAACCCATTTCAGGGTTACGACAATGGAATCCCATCATAATCCACTAACTCGTAGGCTCCTTTTGCTAATACACGCTTAACAATATAGGGGCCCATCCATAAACACTGGAACTTACATGCTCCCAACTTGTCGGATTCCTAGTCGTAAAGTAAGACTAGGTCGCCTTCTGTGAAGACACGGAGCCAAGGCAGCATCACGACGGGTTTCATCCAGTTGGATTAATTACAAGAAACAAGCTTCCTCTTCTAAAGTTCCAGGGAGAAGGTCGACTATGAGCTTGAGGGACGAGATTTCACACTGAACTGGTAAGATTGCTTCTAGGCCATACACCAGCTGAAAAGGTGTAAATCCAGTCACATTTCTCACTGATGTCTAGTATGCCCATAGGGCTGAGTATAGGATTAGGTGCCCACTCAGTTTATGCACTCCAATCATCCTTTGCAGCATGCGCTTCAGGACTTTGTTGATTGCCTCAACTTGCCCGTTAGCTTGCTGATAATACAGAGTAGAGTTATCGTGGGACAGTCATAATTTGGCAGCCAACTCAACCATCATGTGATTGCGAAAATACGATCCATGATTTGTGACTATAGCTTGTGGAACAATGAATCTGGAGACTACATGTTTGAAAAAGAAAAGAGCAGCCATTTCACCCCTGTTGTTTAATGTAGGCATCACCTCGGCCCATTTCATAAAATAGTCAACTGCGACCATGATATATCCATGCCCCTCGGCCGAGGTGGGGTTACATGTCATGAAATCTATGCCCCATTTGGCGAATGGCCCAACAACAACTACTGGCTGTAGAGGTGCAGGTGGTATTCTAGTTTTGTGATCAAAGATTTGACAAGCATGGCAATGTCTGATTGTGGTTATGCAATCCTTGAACATTGTTGGCCAGAAGTATCCTACTCGTAAAATCTTTTGTGCTATAGCGTAACCAGATTGATGCCCCCCACACACGCTTGAATGACAATCGTTCAGGACTTTTTCGGCCTCCTCATGGGTGAGGCACCTCCGCAGAACTATATCGATACCACGATTGTAAAGTGTATCACCAATGATCATGTAGTATTTTGCTTGGTATCGAGTACGTCGTTTCTCTGAACGGGAGGTATTAGACCTATATGTTTGGGTCAGGAGATAGATGATTATATCTCCATACCACAGATCGCTTGAAGATATTAGAAACAAAGATTCATCCACGATTGTTGCATTGGATGTTGAATCGTTGGATGACGATGGGAGATCACATAGTAACTCCACGAAAACTAGGGATTTCTTTGATTTGGATTTTACAAATTCCATATCAAACTCTTGCAAAATTACTATCCATTTGGAATATTTGCCCCCCATTAACTGTCGCGACAAGATATAAGTCATGGGGTTGCAATCTGACAAAATGGTAGTTTTTCGAAAGAGGATATAGTGTTGAAATCTCTGTATCGCTTGAACAGCTACAAGAGCCAGCTTTTCAACATAGGAGTACTTGGTTTCTGTATCATTTAAGTTTCGGCTTAAATAATAGATAGGATGTTCAATTCCATTGTCTTCTTGAGCTAAAACCATTGCTATGGTCGTATCTGTTGTAGCCAGATACAGGAAAAAGCCTTTTTGATAATCAAGAGCATACATTAATGATGCCTTTATTAGGAATCCTTTACAGCATCAAAGGAAGCTTGCCTGACCTGATCCCAGATGAAGGGTACCTCTTTTTCAATAGATGCATATAACATTTAGCAAGTTTGGCGTAATTTGGAATGAACCTCCTCAGAGAGTTTTCTTTCCCTTGGAGTTTCTGAATCTGAAGCAAGTTTGAAGGTGGAGGCAAATCAATGATTGCCTGAACCTTACACGAGTCGAGACGAATCCCGTCCTTTGAGACTACAAAGCCAAGTAAACGACCAGAACTGACACAAAACACACATTTGTGTGGATTGAGTCGTATCTTGTAGTGTCGACAACGTAGAAATATCGCTCTCAAATGGTGCAGATGATCGGTCCGCTTTCGGGAATGAGCCAGAAGATCGTCGAGATATGGTTGAACGATGTTTTTGATGTCATGGAATGCATAATTCATTGCCCTATGAAAGGTTGCCCCTACGTTCTTTAAACCAAAAGGTAGCTTGCAGTAAGCGAATGTGCCCCACGGACAAATAAATGCAGTCTTTGACTGGTCCTGTGGGCGGATATTTATTTGATTATACCCGGAAAATCCATCCATAAATGAAAATATTTCACATCTGGTGCATTCATCAGTTATCTGGTCAATGAAGGGTGTAGGGTAGTTGTCTTTTGGACAAGCTTGGTTTACATCCCTATAATCAATGCACACTCTAATCGTTCCTTGCTTTTTCATCACAGGAACAATATTCGATACCCAATCGGTTACAGGAACCGGGTAAATGAAACTAGCATGGAGAAGTTTTTCAACTTCTGCCTTGATGGCAGTGGCTTTCTTGGGGTGCACCTACCGAAGCCGGTGTCGTACTGGTTTGACATCTTGATACATCTTAATTTCGTGTTCAACTATGCTCAAGTCAATTCCTGGAATTTCTTCATATGACCATGCAAAGGCATCTTTGAACTCACGAAAGAGAGTGTAATATATTTCCAGTTCTGAAGGAGAACAAGATTTGCCGACATGAATATTCTCTACAACATTTGGCTTGGTCGAGATATTGATGGCAATAGTCTCTTCAATATTGGATAAGTTTCACTTGGAATCCACCGTATTTACAGTATTTGATAGGAAATCAAAAACTAAAGGATGATCAAGGTTGTTGGAACAATCTTCTTTGTAATCTGGAAGATGGGAACGATGGTGGTAATATTCCCATGGTGCCCCATCAATCATCATTGACTGAACAATTCCTTTGTCTGTAGAATATACATGCGACCAAGGATCTGAAGAGGTACCATATTCCTTAGACCTATCTATCCAAACGCTCGATGAGCGTTGATTTGGGTTCGCCTCCCATGCCAAAAACATTGATTGCTACAATATTTCTATTGGGCTTGGAGTCAAAACCTCGCGATGATCCATGCTAACATCGTGATCGTATCTTCTGAATGGAAGACACCATATTGGAGGTTCCCACCGTGGCCACTTTCGCCAGATTGTTTGGAGGTGGTAGGGCAAAAGTACCCATCAATGTCGGGTCTTTTAGTAGGCCTACTCCGATATTTTGAAGCGACTGAGAGCTCCTGTGGATCATCGGAATGCTTCCCGTAACTTGAGAAATGTTGGGGAGAAACGTTCTTTGGTCGACGATTGTAATTCCTCCTTGGAAAGGAAATGCAATCTTTTTTAAGTATGTCAACACAACCGCAGCCATATCATATATCCAGGGCGTTCCTAGTAGGATGTTGTAATCGAGGTTTCCATCGATTACTTCAACATCTATTTCTACTGTCTTGCCCCCCAGTTCGACTTGCAAGTTACTTAAAATCCCGTATGGAGTGTATGTCCATCCATCAAATGCTTTTAACATCATTGGCAATCACGACAAGGGTGGTGAACCTAATGTTTTCCAGCAATTCATCGACATAATACATGTAGATGCTCCCTCATCAATAATTGTTCAATGAACAGTTTTGTTGAGGGCTTTCACTTGAATAAGGAAAGCAAGTTGAGTTGGTAACTGAGGGTCATATCCTTTATGATTAAAGGCCAAAAGATTGGAAGCTGCTGGGTCAATCCCACCTATTGCTGATAATAGAGCCTGCTTCTGGTAGGGGCAATTTTGCAGTACCTCAAGTGTCGACATAGCAGGCGGCGATTGGGCCAGGTCCTCTACTATATTATAATTTTGTGCTGCTCTAGCACGAGGATTAAATGTCGATTTGTGTACTACTCCCTTTAGCATCTTTATAGTTAGCTCAGGAATGATGGGTGGCACAACTTTGGTCGAAGTTGTTGTCAAACTACTAGGTTGATCAGTAGCCTTGTTGTTCGACAGCTGTGGATTCCCGTAATATTTATTCCTTGTTGATATCAAAGCATCATTTTGTTGTTTCGAAATGGACAACATAAGCACTTGGGATGGGGAAGCATTGTCACTAGAAACCATATTGGTTCCTGGGTTTGGAAATGGATCAGTCAATACCGCTGAGGTTTATGAATTCTTTAAGAGTTTCCTAAGCTCAGCTTTATGTGCATAGTCTTTCATCCAATGATCCTCATCACATATAAAGCATGGATGATTTGGTTTCCTTTCTCCAAAAGGGTTTGCAAAAGTTTTTTCAGGAAACGACTCCTCCTGTTTCTTCTTTTTCCCTTTATTTTTCTTCTTGCCTCCTGGTTTCTTCGGTTCTTTGCCTTTGTCAGTTGACATGGCATTTACCTCTAAAGTGAGAAGTTCTTCATTTTCATTTTGACTAGAAACCGTAAGAGCTTTCTTTGATGTAGCCTTTACGGTTTTCGTGCTAGTCGTACTTATCACGCCATCACCGGCATGAGAGTCTTTGTTTGATTTAGGAGGAGGAGGAATGGAAAACTCCGGTCTAGGAGCATCGGGGATTTCGTCATAGAGCGTGCCAGACTGAGTATAGATCAAGTCTAGATATTACGCATGAGCAATAACTTGCTCTTCAGTGACGACCCCTCCCTTTGCCACATCTTCTGTGATAGAAGGTAATAATGACTTAATAAACCATTCAGCTAGCAGCTGATCAGGAACATATGTTTTTACCATTCTAAGATGACGTTGCTACTCATGAATATGATCAGATATGTGAGTGGCCGTTGTCTGTTTGAAATTGGTAAGAAGATCTGTTCCTGTTTCGTACCTTATTAGTAACTGAAAATGGGTTACAAAGGTTGTGGCAAGGGCGTTGAAGTCATCGAATGAAGCTCTAGGCAATTCGATGTACCATTTTGCTGCCGGACCAGTTAACGTTCACTGAAAAAGGCAAAGCCTAATTGAATCATCATTGAGAGTGTTGGATGAACACCACAAATGAAAGGTCATCACATGATTCGACGGGTCTTCACCCAGATTTCCATTAAATTTAGGAATATTTGACGGAAGTTTATGAGGAATCACCAGCCACCAAGGGGCATAAGCGATTGGATTGTTTGTTAGCCGATTTAGATCCGGTAACTCTAAAGTCGCCACGAAGGGCAACTGTTGATTCAGGTTCGACGAAGCATACCCAAGATAAGATGGTATTGCCTGAGTAGTGGGTCTTTGCATACTAGCATAATGCATCTGATGCTGATAAATTTGGTAAGGTTGATGGGCATAACCATTATCAAATGATTGATGTTGACCATTTTGAATATACGACTACCCATTACTTGCAAAGATTTTTTGCTCAGATCCTTGGTAAATTTGTTGGAATTGCAGTTGTTGATATTGTACCAGCCATGGTTGTGAAGCCATTTGCTGTTGTCCAATACTGGCTATTTGACCAAGATGAGGGGTAATAGTACTCGTTTGAACCTGGGTCGCTTCGGTTAGGGAGCCACTAATCAGTGATTGCGGCTGCATCATGGAGGCAGGAGGCTATTGTATTATGACCTGAGAAACTTGAGGTTGGCATGCAACAGGCAATGCTTGTACTTGTCACACTGTCACAATGGCCAGTGTAGTGGGGATATTCGACACAAGTAGGCTTTGTTGCATTGAGTATACAACTCTTGGTTGTTGAGGCAGTATTGGCACCCAACCGTTGGATGTAATTCTAGCGTGAACCAAATTCTATTGCCAACTCCCATATGGTTGTTCTCCTAGAGGAAACAATGAAAGGACATACTGCCCCCCATATGGCGCAATCCAGTGCTCAAAAGAATGATTGACCTTTGGGGACCAGACTACCCAAATTGATACTATTGCGAAGGATCAATTTGCTGAGACTCAACATAAGAGATTCCGGATATTATTCCGAACGAACAAACGGGAAAAGAACATACTGTTGAAACAGTCCCTAGATGGACTCCATCTGGCTGTTGAGAGCTAGTTGGGACAGATGGTACACCAGCGAACATTGTTGGAATAGCAGCAGGAGGTTCTGCTGCTGCTGTGTTAGATGACACAGTCCTCGATGTCGACGGTTGTTTAGACATATCTAGTCTATCCAAAAGATTTCCTAGCGATTCTATAGCAACTTGCGATGAAGGGAGACTAACTTCTGATGAAGAAGGATATAAGGTGATCCCGACTCCAAAATGCAATCGAGTACTGGATGGAGGATCCTCCACAATCTCTTCTATAGTAATCAATCCAGGTGGGAGAGGGAGACCATCAGGTCCGTAAAATATTTCTAGTTCCGAAGAAGGTGTTAGTGCTTGAAATTTCACCTCAGGCTGAGACAGGTAAACCTCAAGGCTACATCAAACCATTTAGCCTCGTAGCTAGCCCTACGGGGCAGGAGAAGGCTCTCTCCAGTCTATCTCGTAAAATCTCCAATAGATGAGAATACCAATAAGGTAACACTGATATTAGGCTAGTAAACTGATCAAAAAGATTGATTTTGGGGTTTTTGGGTTTTTGGTGGCAAATTGAGGAGAGGGCAATTTTGGGTGTGGGGATGGGACACAATTTCTGCAGGGGGTTCCTTAGGGCGAGGTAGGAGACAGTGTTGATGCCTTTAACTGAAGTGGATGGTCAGGAATGAAAGAAATAGAGCTAAAGAGAGCAAACAATAACTTTGAATTCTCTTTAGACGGTAGAAAACATTGATATTAAACAAACTTAAAAGCAGAGCATGGCAAGCATGAATTCTTACTTTAACACTTCATTTGTTTAA
>APFE030215283.1:29917-48020 GCA_000404065.3 Pinus taeda
CCTTAATCTGAGATGGATGTTCAGGTATGATAGAGAAGGAGCTAAAGAGGGCAAACAACCATTTGAATCCTCTCTAGACAGTAGAAAACATAAATTTTGAACAAACTAAAAAGCTGAGCATGTCAAAGCATGATTTCAAACTTTATCACTTCATCTGTCCAAATAGAAGCAAAAGAGAGATGTGGAATACATAAACAAACTTACAAGAACATGTAGAGAACACACCATCAACAGAAGAATCCACAAGAATCCACAATGATGTCTGCAAAACCCTGACCTTCCTCTTCTTTAAATTGCAAAGATAGATGTACAATATACAATGAAGCTTTCTCCCACAAGAGTCCAACCATCCAAATGAGAAAGAGAAAGCATAATATAGACCATCTAAATCCTTTCCCCACCTCTAGGGGTCGAGATCAGCTTCCTAGGAGCAGTTTGAACTAATTCTAAATCAAGCACTAGATAATAGGAAGCCCAACAACTTGCCTCTATTACTTAGCTAACTGATTCATGCATTAATTATTCACTTTTTACATCAAGGAAGCTTCTAGAAGGGTAAAGAGAGATAAAATCTATCAAAGTGCCATGAAAATATTACATTTATCCATCATCTACAAGTAAAAATGGTCAACCATAGTCAAAACAGTGTTTTTTGACAAAAAAGGTCGATTCTGGCAAAGTTGGCTCTCACTGCCGCGCCCCCTGGCTCTCACTGCCGCGCCCCTTTGCAGCAACTTTTGAGTGGGTTCCACTGGTCCAAATAAGGTGCAAGATGGCTCATTGGAAATCTTGGTCCGTCTACCTTCCATCCCAAGTGGAATTTCTGAATTTGGAGTTGCTTTTCCCCCTCAAAAACCATTTCTCCCAAGGTCACTTTCTGCAACTCAAAAAGTGGGCAGAAAGTCATTTTTTGGATGTATTTTGAGCTTTTGGAGGCTCAAATATCAAAATCAGGCTTCTCCCAAGTATTGGTAATTTTTCTCTTTGCATGCCCTTTCCAAAAATGCCAAGTTTTTAAAATTCCGAGCAGTCCTCCAAAATAGTCACGCTTGGAGCGCGACGTTTCAAATGGCCAAAACCTGTAAATTGCACAAAAACTTCACAAATGACAAAATTTTCTCCAAATTTCTTTAAATTTGGGCTGGGAGTCCCCAATAAAGTACCATGCTCATTCAAAGAGTCTTTGGCCAAAATTTGGAGTGGATCGGGCATTTTCCTTCGATTTTGTGTTTTGGCCAACCGTCCTTGGAGCACCTTCGTTCTCGCCGGTAATTTTGACATTTCTCTCAAACCATGACACCTGTGCAAAAAGGGAAGGAGGTTTTTCTTCTTTGGCATGTTAGGGACAAAAACCTCTCTCAGTTTTCCAAAATTCATCTCTGACTGCTCTGAAACATCATTTGAGTGAAACTTGCCCTGATGTGTGGAACAAGGAATTTGGTCGAAATGAAGCGAAATAAAGGGGATAGGGGGCTTCTAAATTCTTGGGGAAATTTTTGGGAGTAGGGAGGGATGTTAGGAAGCAAGGGAAAGTGGAATATCAGAGAGTGAGTGAGGGGAAGGGGTCCAAAAGGGAAAATCACAGGCCCAACCTAGAAAATTGCCAGGTTGTAGCTAGAAACTAGGGTTTGTGCAAAAATGAGGATTTTGGGGGATCTGAAGGATGGGAAGAGTATGATAGGGTACTTTAAGGATAGGGGAAGGTGTATGAACATCAGGAAACAAGTTTTGCTGATGATTTGACCATCCAAGAGAAATTGCCTTCAAAACCCTAGGAGAGGGAAATGAACTTGCCAAGGCACAACTGAAGCATGGATAAGCTGTAAAATGACTCATTAGACACTGAGATGATAATCAAAACTCTATGAGTGATGATAGATTCAGCTGAATGATGACATAGACTGACATTTGGGCAACTTTACAAGGAGTGAAAACAAACCCTAGACCTAATGCCTAGTGACCAAATTTTGCTTGAAAACTCTTTGAAATGACAAAATTTGACCTTAACACTCTGAAAACACTTTGTAAGAGCATATTTGATCACTGGAGGAAGGCTGGAAAGACTGACACTAACAGAAGGTATAGATTTTGTAGCAACAGTTGTTGGAGGGGTAATACCTTCCGAATCAGCTGTAGACGGATTTGGTTTAGAAGCATTTACCGTTACACCAGGATCAATTCTAATGTCCTCTTGTGGTTGCAGAACTTCTTCTACAAAGGTAGGGGTACCAGAGATGGTTGGAGTAACAGGAGTCCCTGAGGATGTTGGAACACAAGTTCCAAGCAAACCAAGGGACTTTGATCCGGTTAAATGAGTTCACTTTGTCCGTAATAGTTTCGTTTCCAAAGTCAAAGATGGTTGACTCATTAATCTCCGCAAACGATGGGGTTTCGATTAACTTTCTTCCACGATTGCAGATTACTCGATCAAATCAAAATAAAGGGGAAAAAATGATTCCGAATTTAATGAATTTTAGACGCTTTCACACAACTTGCTTTTTCAATTTTTAAGAGTCGAGAAAAAGCTAAAGATGACTCTAGTCACCTTTGATTTTTAATGAGCCTGAAGTGACAAGTGATCTGATGGACCTTTTCCTTTAAGGAGTCTGAAAAGGAACGAAAGAGACTACTCTAGAAATCTAGACAGAGGGATTACCAAACCAAACACAAAATTGAAGAATACTTTTTATGGTACGACAATCAATCTTCCTGAATGCTGTGATCAGTGCATTGCGATCGATAGGGTGGCAGAAACGGCTTCCTAAGGATAAAGGATATAGCCTATTGTGGTCTCCCAATATATACTCAACGGTACGTGGGAGCACAAGTCCGTACTGGCATTTGTTGTCTCAAAGAGGAGGAATCACCCAACCTACAATGAAAGTGATAGTTACCAGGGTTTACGTTGCCAGAATACATCTCTGGCCTAGACTTCTAAATGTTGTGCATTAGGTTCCAAAGCATTTTTATGTTCATTGAATTTATTTTACAGTTGATTTTTCTTAAGAAGTTTTCCTTTCAGGTTCATCGCGTGATGTAGATATACAATTCCTAAAATGCAATCTAAGATGATAAACAATCGTTTAATCTTCTTTTCGCAATGAAAATCCTATCTACTAAGGAAAGAGAAGCAGAATTCTTTCAACACAAAGTAGAGAGCACACACTAGATGCACTGTTCTAAATCAAAATCAACAAGCAATCTAAATGCAAATGCACATGCATGTATTTGTTTTCTCTTTCTTAAAATGTGAATGACAAAAAGAATGCTAAGTACAAATCTGAATCGTTTCAAGCGACATTACTAACGATTTTCTCTTCAAAAGATGAAAGGAAGATAATGACAACACTTTGCGATTTTGAATTGAAAAATGCTTTCGACACTTGAAAAACTATTAATTCAAATCAAATACAAGAGTAACAGTGTAATCGACCATCACGAACAGTAGGATTCTTTTCTTTGATTGAAAACGACACTTGCGACACTTCCAATTCAAAAGACGACAGTTTGATTATGCTACTTCTTTGTAAAGGAGAACCGTAAATGGTGAACAATACATAAAAACATTTACAGTTATTTGTACAATGGAGGATGAATCATTCAAAGGAAGGGAGTTTCCATAGTGGGATACTGATCACAGACAGCAAAACTCCTGAATAAAGCTGAAGAGAGTGAACAAAAAACGAAAATCTGGAAGCAGAAACAGTCTTATCTGATCATCGCACCTTTTGCACTGAGCAGTCTGTATGGTCCAGTTTTGACCAGTTTTGAGCAGTTTTCAGTGGAGAACTTCTGGGAGATGATGTAATCAGCTGACCTTGTTCCTTTAGGGTATGAAACAACACTTTTAGGGACTCAGAAGCCCTTGGTTTATGGACATATATGATTGGGGTTGCAGTGCCCAAATATGTCTATAACAAAGAGGAAGAAAGGAATTTATTTTATTTTCAACATATCATGATGACGTTTCCAAGTCCATGGGATCCACATGATAGGGAATTGTTGTTTCCAGTAGAAGCATGGCAATAGGGGGATGATGTTAGCATTTTTTCCATTGATGTCAAAGGGGGAGTGATGATGGCAATAAAAAAACAAGTAAGGGGACAAATAATAATGTTTCGATAAAGGAGTACAAGGAGAGGTGTGAGTTATCAAGCCACGACATAAGGATTAGCATGAGTAATAGAAAAAGAAGCAACAAAGAATAATATAAGGGCATCTTAGGGGGATAAACACTCAAAATAGACCTTCATATCTCCTAAAGGATGTTTTGTTTGATATTGGTGCTGACATCAATGCCAAAGGGGGATAATGTTGGAAATATGTTTTCATTCATGTCAACAGGATAGTCATTGATGTCAACAGGGTGTCCATTAAGCAGATGGTTGAAAATGGTGTTAGCAGGTGGCAAAAGTGTCTCAGAAGAACAGGTTATAGGCACAAGAAGAAAGGTCACGATGCAAAGAATAGTAGAGTGTTTGAAGTCACTTTTTAGGTAGAATATGAGCTCAAAGACTACATTGGACCCACTCAAATGGAAATTTCTCTAAAGGAGCTTTCCAATGGTATAAATAAGTCTAAAAGTGGACTCCTATATCAAAATATAGAGTCAGTCAAAGTTGGGCCTACAAAAGTCAAATTCTTGGAACCCTAGAACCTCAAAATCTCATAACTATTTAGAAAATGAATTCCCAAAAGCTCTGGGTACCAGGGCACCCAGGTTCCAGCTCATCATAGTGAAAGTGTTAGGTAGGCCATACTCGGAAGGTGAAGAGCCAAGAGTGGAAAGAGTCAAGTGGAGTGGGCCAACAAGGAAACACTATTATTAGCGCATAGGAGTGGAGAAGAGGCAATGGGCCTACCTTGGAAGCCTTGAAGCCCGAAACAACAATAAGATAGAGTAGCAGGCTTAGAAGCTTTAAACCCCAGAAACCTAAAAGCCCAGAACCCCAGAACCTTCTAACCTTTTATTAAATAAATTTCTTAAAAGCATCAAGATTGAGAGCTTCAAGCATTAGTTTGGCAGCAGGTCACTTTGGCATATAACCATTTACAAAGGAAATCGCTTGCCAAACCAAGGATCGAGAGAACCTTTCTCTCTCCTCCGACAGGATAGGTCGCGACATATTATTGGTCATAGGTGACATCAACAACCACCCATTGGGAGGAAAACATGTGGCAAGTTTTGTACTCAAAAGGCCCATATATGAGTGACACATGGACTAATCATAGGTTGGAACATGGCATGGATGACATTAGAATGACATCATGCCGACAACCTGCCCCAGAAGGACGGAACCTCATAACTATTTGTTGATTCAAAAAAGCGACATGGTAGAGGGATACTAGAGATTATTAGCTGAGAAAATGACATGAGTCAAAGTTTTTTCAACACATAAAATGGTGGAGTTGGTCACGTGTTATGCAACCAACTCACAAAATAGAAGAAAAGATAGATCAACAACTTAAAAATTAGCCTCTTCGAGGGGGAAACCTCCTTTACATTACATAAATGAACAATTCTTAGATGATACAAATGAAAATACATCCTCTCTATATATAGGAGTCTAAGGGGTCACAATATAATCAGAGCCTACATAACAATAATAATGTAAGGGAAAAACAATAACAATAGTAGGCTTCTATGGGGCACAATAATAACAATATGGGGACTACATAGGAAAAAAACATATTTCATTAAATTTGGAAGTATTGAGTGGATCTAGAATTTAGAACTTTAACTAGATTAAGTTTTTTCAAAATGAGGAATTAGAAAGTCACTTAGTTCACTAATTTTAATGTAGATATTCACCATTTTTTGTGCAAAAATTATCATGATAAGCTTTATAAAACAAATTGATATAAACTTGCTAAAGCAAATCTTTCACATCTTAATCTTGGATTCCTTACATTATCTATTTTAATATTTTTTATGGTTTATATTCAAAGATAAGTTTGTTAAGGTTATTTTATGAAAATAATGATGTGTATGTTACTATTATTAACCCATTTAATTATAATCTAATATAGTAAATATCATGTATGTGTTAAGTTACGATTGTTACTAAGACAACGTTGGCACAATTTAAAAGTCTGTCACCTTTGCAACACTAGTAATATGGTTGAAGATTAAAAAACTCTCATACATCATCCAGTTTATACTCATATTGGAATTAAATTTCAAAATATTTGTGACGCTACCAACCTTCTTGATTGTTTAACTAAACAAAATTTTGATGATCTTGAAACATTTCTTTTAATGTTTTTTGAGCATAACAATAAAATTTGAAATAACTTTTAGTAATATCTTTTTACCTTCTTATATACCATATTTGGTCTTAGTGGATGATAATCATCAATATCACCATTATAATTACATACTATTGTAGGAAGTTTGCACCATTTTAGAGTTGAGGAGAAAAATAAATTTAGGATCAAATTAAATGTTGAAAGTGAGTAGTAGCATAATTTATATTTATTTATTATTTGTACTTTTATGTTAATAAAGAAGTTGATTGAGGCTCGCTTTATGAATAATAGATTAATATGCAAGATATATATTAGTATAAAGTTATTTAATGACAAATGATCTTAGTAATGTGTCCAATATATACCATTATTTAGAACTTTAACTAGATTAAGTTTTTTCAAAATGAGGAATTAGAAAGTCACGTGGTTGACTAATTTTAATGTAGATATTCATCATTTTTTGTGAAAAAATTATGATCATAAAATTTATAAAACAAATTTATATGAACTTGCAAAAGCAAATCTTTCAAATCTTAATCTGGATTCTTTACATTATCTATTTTAATATTTTTTATGGTTTATATTAAAAGATAAGTTTGTTAAGGTTATTTTATGAAAATAATGATGTCTATGTTACTATTATTAACCCATTTAATTATAATTTGATATAGTAAATATCATGTATGTGTTAAGTTACTTTTATTACTAACACGGTGTTGGCACAAGTTAAAAGTCTATCACTTTTGTAACACTAGTAATATGGTTGAATATTAAAAAACTCTCATATATCATCCAATTTATACTCATATTAGAATTAACTTTCAAAATATTTGTGACGCTACTAACCTTCTTGATTGTTTAACTAAACAAAATTATGATGATCTTGAAAAACTTCTTTTAATGCTTTTTTAGCATAACAATAAAATTCGAAATAACTTTTAGTAATATCTTTTTACCTTCTTATATACCATATTTGGTCTTAGTGGATGATAATCATCATTATCACCATTATAACTACATACTATTGTAGGAAGTTTGCACCATATTAGAGTTGAGGAGAAAAAAAAAATTAGGATCAAGTTAATTGTTGAATGTGAGTAGTAACATAATTTATTTATTATTTATTATTTGTACTTTTATGTTAATAAAGAAGTTGATTGAGGCTTGCTTAATGAATAATAGATTAATATGCAAGATATAGATTAAGTATAAAGTTATCTAATGACAAATGATCTTAGTAATGTGTCCAATATATACCATTATTTAGAACTTTAACTAGATTAAGTTTTTTTCAAAATGAGGAATTAGAAAGTCACATAGTTGACTAATTTTAATGTAGATATTCACCATTTTTTGTGTAAAAATTATCATGATAAAATTTATAAAACAAATTTATATAAACTTGCAAAAGAAAATCTTTCACATCTTAATCTGGATTCCTTACATTATCTATTTTAATATTTTTTATGGTTTATATTAAAAGGTAAGTTTGTTAAGGTTATTTTATGAAAATAATGATGTGTGCGTTACTATTATTAACCCATTTAATTATAATTCGATACAGTAAATATCATGTATGTGTTAAGTTATGATTATTACTAAAAGAGTGTTAGCACAATTTAAAAGTCTATCACCTTTGCAACACTAGTAATATGGTTGAAGATTAAAAAACTCTCATAGATCATCCAGTTTATATTCATATTGGAATAAAATTTCAAAATATTTGTGACGCTACCAAGCTTCTTGATTGTTTAACTAAACAAAATTTTGACGATCTTGAAACACTTCTTTTAATGCTTTTTGAGCATAACAATAAAATTCAAAATAGCATTTAGTAATATATTTTACCTTCTTATATACCATATTTGGTCTTAGTAGATGATAATCATCATTATCACCATCATCATTACATACTATTGTAGGAAGTTTGCACTATTTTAGAGTTAAGGAGAGAATATTTTTTTAGGATCAAATAAAATGTTGAATGCAAGTATTAGCATAATTTATTTTTATTTATTATTTGTACTTTTATGTTAAAAACGAAGTTTGTTGAGGCTTACTTAATGAATAATAGATTAATATGCAAGCTATATATTAAGTATAAAGTTATTTAATGACAAATGATCATAGCAATGTGTCCAATATATACCATCATAGATCCATTTTAAGTGTAGATGTAGGGATCAAATTTCATCACGTGCAAACATTTTTAGAGTGAAAGATAGAATGTGTTATTTTTAATTGTTGAAACTGTATTTTTGAATGCTAAATAGAGTATATATGCGACCAAATAAATTTTTTAACCATATATATTATATATATATATAATATATATATATATATATTATATTATAATATATATATATATATTATTATTATATATATATATAAAATATATATAATATATATATATATATATATTAAGTTGATATTGACATATTAGTTAACATAAATCTTCAAATAGTTTCTCTGTATCTCTAGCTGAAATATTTTTGAAAAGTATAAGATTTAAACATCTTATTCACACATTTTTTTTTACTTCTAATTACTTTACAAAATATTCATTTTTTTTATTTTTCTATTTAGAACATAATTTTTATTTTAAAGGGGCACATACGGACAGACAAACTTACACATCCCCCATATTGGGCTGTAAAATGAGCCTCTCATCTCAATTACTAATCATTTTAATGATCAAAATCAATCATGAATTAGATAACAAAGTAGTACAATTTTATTAGTTTCAAATACAACAAGAAAGAGAGAAAATTGACTAAGATATTTATTACAAATGTTTAGTTTTTATTCCTGTAATGTTTAAGGATATTATATTGAAAAGGACATATTAACATTCATCTAAAACTTAGATTCCTTACATTATTTCTATTATCATTAAAATTTATATTTATGTATTAAATTTGACTCGTGAATAATAGATTTTGTAAAAAAAAAATATTACCTATAAAGTTATTTAACAATATATTAATATTGTTTTTCTTACTATTATTGACCATTTTAAATTGAAATTAACTACTTTTCCTAAGTTGAGTACAAATTAATTGTACTAGTACAATGTTGGCACCACTTCAAAATATATAAGAGGAAATATTTTATAATTCTAATTGTGTTGTTCAATGATCAAAATATTTTTTTTTATAAATTAGAGTGCAACAAAATAACGAATTTGATTTATATCAATTATAATAGGAAAATTAAGGAAAACTCACCTCAAACATTATATCAAGTGTCTAGCATTTATTCATTAAGTGTTTAAATGGTTTATATTAAATAGAATACTAATTAGGTACTCCACTATTGTTTTAATAGACCAATTTTAAAAGATGTTTTTAAGTGCATTATTGAATTTGATTATGCATATTTGATATGGTGAGAAGTCATGTTGGTCAAATAAAGCTTTGAAAACTTAAATATTTTATGGCATTGTCATGTAATTTGTGTAACACATGATTACATGGAAATATTAAATAATATAAAACTTCTTCAAAAAGAATATGAAGAGAATATTTGATATACAACAAATATGGAAAAGTGTGTCTGGATGTATATTAATAGATCCTTAAAAAAAAATTACATTCATGAATCATATAAACCTACTCTTAAGATATTCGCTCAAGTAGATCAAGAATGGCTTCTACACCATATTTATTTATCTTGGTCTTCTTGCAATGTTCTTTCTTTGGCATCCATGCCCACACTATGGTATTAATTGGAATAGAGCCAAGTTCCGTGTCATCAGGATTTGGTACCCAATATTGATCTAAAAATTTTCCATTGTATTTCCCTAACATAGGCTTCCAACAGTCAACCTTTACATGAAGATTCTCACTTTAATGATCCCTACATATATCTGAGATGGATTTTTCCATCCAAATCATCTCTCCTGCATCCTCATTTCCTGATCTAACTAGCAACATCTTTCCTTTCTCAACATCAATCATCAGATTGAATGTTGGCTTTGGCTTGTTGCATTTGGGTCCAACATATATTGGTTCATATATCGCATTATCAAAATCTCCATTAATAATACTTGAGATTACTTGGAGTGCATTACGATCAACATCAACAATGTGCCTTGTCTTGGGCCATAAATCCTCAAAAGATGAATCACATCCACCTATTATTCTATGATCATTATAGATTCCATCTAATGTATCAAGAACTTTTTCCCAATACACTACTTTCTTTTTCCATTCCTCTATAACAATTGGTGAATCCTCATTCCCAATAGCGTCTTTCCACATTTTTATTTATGATGTTATCCCTTCCTTTAGTTCTTTTAAATAGACATTAGTCTGTTTGGAAGCTAAGAAATATGGCTTCCCTGTGGGAATTATAGGTCGACCTTCGTCATCTATATTCCATAACTCAACTGGTTCTGACCACTCAATATCTTTAATTGATTCTTTGTACCTTAGTACTGGAACATCATTGAGTACAAGAAATTGGAAGTATTGGACATTAAGATGTCTAACTAGTGCATTTTTTCCCTCCTTGATGTATCCATTAAGGAAAATTTTGAAGTCATAGACCTTGTCAATAAGTGTAGGTGGAAACACTCGATTTTCTTCAATTATGTGATATGTATCCATCATTTTAGGTAAAGAATAAATATCTTTACTTTTTAGGTTGGAAGGCATTCTTCCATAGGTTCCATCTATGTCTTCATAGGTGTGCCCCACAGGCAAGAACCAAACCTCAATACTGATGAAGACACCAAGTGCAGTTAAAAGTGATAGAAACATGAAAAGATAGTGATTCTTATTATCACTTGTTGTATTGTCCAACTGCAACAACAAACGTGGAGGAAGAGGTTTAAAATCAACATTTTGCCTTTTTAAACTTCCATGAGATATAAAATCATCCTTGTACCCTTGACATTTTGAGTAAATAGAGGTGTCAAGTAATGCATTTGTAAGTGGGTTTCTTGAAATTCCACTTTCATTAAGTAGATCACCATACATATCCATTTGTGGGTCTTCAAGGTCCTTGTTGATGCCTCGAAAATCGTTGCATCAACATCGGGGGATAACCACCCGGTCCGGACCTTAATACGGCTCCTTTTCTGTTTGGGATGGTGGCTCCGACTAGATATAATGGGACCAGTTTCCCAGCAATGAATAAAAGGGGTGAATGAGTGACCGGTCTTCTAATAAGCGATAATGAATGGATGACTTAATCTATAAGTGAAAACACAAATGACTATTCTATCCCGGGAAGCTTCTATTCTTAAGTGCAACGTTTGATGATCTGTGTTTGTTAATAGGCATATAGATGACACTATTCAATAAACATAGACATTCATTTAAATAATAATTTCTTCGTTCAAATAGTTGAACGAAGTAATTAATAAAACATTGTTGCACTTCTCTTTTTATATTACTGATACATGTATGATTAGAAGAAAAGCAAGATGTAAACATCCAGTAGTGGAAAGTATAAAGACTACTGTTAAAACACATGCATATATTCAATAATAGAAAGAATGATCAAATAACAATTCACATAAAAAGAATGAATTTAGACATAGATAGTAGTACCATATGAGCTGCAATTCATTCCCAACATCAATCGCAATTCGAATTCCTTCTTCCGACTCAGAAATACTTTTAAATAAAGGCAGTAGTGCACATCCACATAAAAGCTTCGTTATCAAAATTGGAATAATTGGTCCAATCTTTATAAAAGAATATGCCTGAAGTACAGTAGTCTATAAATACTAAACTAAACTAACAAACTACAAAATTAAAATACTACTAAATTGGTATAACTCGATCTTGAATATCTCCCCTACAGCAATCTGGTAGTTGGCAGCATGATTCATCACTCTGGTTGTTTGCCTTTTGACCTGAGTTGGCATATCGCCAGCATTGGTTCCACTTCTTGAGGGCGGCTAAGACGAGAATTGATTTGAGCAGCATAGGTGGCATCGTGTATATCGGGAATGATACACCCGATTGCATCCGTTAGGCACTTGAGGGCGGCTCTCTGGCTGTGTGGTTTTACTAGGAACAGCCAATAGGTGTCCCAAGTTAAACTTTTGATCCCTGTGATCAATCTCCCATTCTTTTCTAGCTCTTGATAACATGATAGCTCAAATGTTTTGGCTGATAGTAATTTACCTGGTGTACATTGAGAGATCATGTTAGATAAATAGAGAGTATTGTTAATCAATTCAATCAAATTATTCGTAGATAATTTTCATCTAGAAACTGCTCTCTCTGCCTTCATCAATTGGGACTGCCACTCCATGAATAGAATTTCTTTATGGGATTCTAAGATTTTAAGAAATTTCGCTGCCTGTCCCTCATTAGTGTCCTACCAAGTAAGAAAATCCGTTAAGGTCTCATCGGCCTGCTCTAAGTCCTGTCTGGCATCAACTGATTTATCTATTATAGATGTTGTTATGTCACACAGAGGTTCAACTTGAGCAATTTTATGACACAACAATCTTATTTGTGTTATCAGTGCCTTATTAATTTGTATTGCCTCTGCTCTGAAATCGGCAGGCTAGGGAAGACTTTTGAACTTATCTCTTTGAGCTGATAATTGAGCAATTTGCTCATCTTTTGTCTTTACCATCTGTTCATTCATTGTCTTCAATTTTGCTAATGCCTCCGATAGTTCTTTCTGTCTCTGAATAGCACCCGAATCTGCCCTCTGTTTCTCTTCATGCAACTGTTTGTTCAATTGGTTATTTAACTGTTGTTGCATGGACAATTGCTGTTGTAGTTGTTTTGCTTTCTGTTGTGCCTCCGATAGCTGTGTTTGCAATGAAGCGATCGCCTGGTCCTTTTCTTTTAACAAATTGGTCACCTTCGGTGCCTTGTCCATGGTGGCCACCGAATAGGCTCCAACACATTGGGACAACTTTGTCAGGTCATCAGAAGGATCGAATTCCTCCTTCCAAACTACATTGGATGTTACTGTTTGTTTAGGGAACAAGGAAGGTTGATTAATCCTTCTCCTTTTCCATTTTCGCTTTATTACAACCCTGTGTTTTGGGCTATAGAAGACATCCAATGGAGGAATATCCTCCAATTGCAAAATGATTTGATCCGAAGGATCCTTGGGAATTATTTCTAATTCTGTAGTAGGGGGTAGACTGTTGGTTCCTTCGCTTGGAACCTCTTTTGATGTTGTATCCTGTGTATCGGCCACTTTGGATGCATCGGCATCCCTTGAGCTCTCAAGATTGCTTATAATTGAATCAAATTGCTGCCATTCCTAGAGCAATCTCAGGTCAATCTGAGTGTCGACATTCACATCCTTGCTGCTCTGCTCTTGCTGCCTTCTCCGTTCCTCCTCATGTATTCTCTCTTGTTCTTTCCTTTGTGCTTCCTCTTGTTCTTTCCTCTGTGCTTCTTCTTATTATTTCCTCTGTGCTTGTTCCTGTTCTTTCCTCCGAAGTTCCTCCTGCTCTCTTCTTTGGACTTCTTCAAAAATTTCTGATGTAGCAGGAGGTTCGTTGGTAAGTTGTTGTTCAGGCTCGCTTGACTGTGTCATCGGGGCAGTGGCTAACAAATCTAGAGGTAGAGTTTGCAACCTCTGCTCTCTAAGTTTGTTAAATTCAACTAACCCGTCGTCGTGGTATCTCATTTTAGCTATCGCTTGCACCTGAAATAGTGACTCGGCCGAGGAGAATAGGTCATCTAACTCATCTTCTTTATGTTCAAATTTAGTGAGTTTGGCCTGCTCTAGAACATTATAGACGAATTTGTTTGGATCAAAGCGTCTGTTAGGAAGAGTGGCGAGATTCAGTATATTAATCTTTTCTACCTCTTTCTCTGCATGCTTGTAATCATGCAGAGTGTTGATGCCACACCTTAGAGGAAAAGGAGGCCAGACTTGCTTCTTTGAATTCCTTAGAGTCTTTGTAGCTGATGCAGATGTAAGCTGATATGCTATCTCTCGAGCCAATAGTTTGTCTAGTATATACAAGGGTAGGACATGAGGCCTGGCCTGACTACCGAAAATTCTTACATAGGTAAATTTTTCTTCTCCGAACCAGGTTCCTAAGGCTGTCAAGTCAATCTCTGCTTGAGAGGAAATCTTAGGAGCAGGTTTATCAAAAATTGCATAGTAAATAGGTAACATGAATCCATTGCAGACTTGATATAGGTGGTGTTTATAATGGGCTTTCCACAACTTCTGGTGATAGATATGAATGGGCATGGGGTCTTGTGGAGTCCATCTCCATCCTAGCACGGGAAACTCGGAATTAAAACAAAGGGTGTCTAAGATGTAGGCACTAAAGTAAAATGGAGGGATGAATCTATCAGTAACACGGGATTTGTTTATGAACTCAAGAATAGCTGTTGCTAACTTATCAGATAATATATTCCCCCAATCCATGATTTCACTATTGCATGCTACTTCCATTAAAGATACCATCTCTATGGAAAATTTTGAGGAGTCATGCAACCCCCAAATTCGACACATCATAGCTCCAGCATAACAATAAGGAGAACACAAGGAATCGACAGAGTACTTACCTGAAGACTCATGTTTGTGTTTCACTGGGTTCTGTCTCCATTCCCGTATAGGCGCTGACTTAGTTTCATTTTCATCTCTGAACTTCTCCGGAAATGCTTTGTTATACTTCTTCTCTGGTTCGGGCAAATGGTACATTTGTCTCAAATCATTGGGTTGAAACGAACCGAATACTCTCCCATCAATAATGCAAAATGTTCTGTCCGTAATTGGAATTTCTTCAACTGCCCATCTTACCACATTATTGTATGGAAGAATTTTCTCTCGAGCCACTATCCTGTGTAGGTAAGAATCAGCCAAATCCTTTAGAGTAGCCTCGGATTTCCTGTTTGAGCCTGTTGTAGCTTGTAGTGATGTTTCCTGAGGTTCTTCGGCTTCGACCAGGTTGTAGATGCTTTGCCAAGTAGTATTACCAAGACCAAGACATGTGGTGTCTGAGATTAATCCTTTTTTAGTTGGTCCCGGATCGGCAGCGTGTTGTCCTGTCACCGCGGAGGCTGAAGTTGTTCCAAATTTCTTAGACTTCTTCCCCATTTGGCCTGAATTCGCTACTATAGAGAAGCTCTGCACAGGAGATAAAATGAACGTAATGCAGAGAGTAGATGGCGCAAACCAAGTATGAAAGAATTATGCCAATCAATACATAATGGAGGATTAACATAAGGCTCCCACGGATACAATCTCTGAAGAGATTTCGGCATAACTACTCCATTAATTGGTCGTTTAAACATGTCAATAATTTAAATGCTCATCATAGCCTTTATTCGCTGAATAGTTCATTTAAGCGTGGATTTGATTTTTTGGCGGTTGGGCGCAAGTGAATCTCTATTGGGAAGAGAAAGGCTTTTAATAATAATTTAAGACAATATACCCAAGCCTTGTTAATCCTTTTTGAAAGTCGCACTTAGCTTTATCGCAATTGGGGATCAAAGGAATGCTTGAGTGGTTTCATTTATGTCATTGCGGAATCCCCGATCGCTGATAGCGATATCGCATTAGAGCAAGGAGAGGGGCCTTTTGTTATGATTGCTTATTTTCTCGATAGCCGATATTTATTTGTGCTTGTCGCATCGGGGAAAACCAATGGGTCCTTTGTTATGCATCCTTTGTTATTGCGATATGCGATCTTGTGATCGCTTTATCACAATAATAAAGAATTATTCATTTTTTATTATAAGACCGATTATTTATTAACTCGAAAGGTTTTATAATGTTTTGTTTGCTTCCGAACCTTTTGAGGAATGATAAGTTGATACCAATTTAATCTAAAAGGGACCCATTTCATATTATAGTTTTGAAAGTCAAATTTTATGAAATGGGGTGTTGTTGTATAGCACAACAATTGGCGATTCGTTGGGAGAAACAGTTATCTCTGAGAAATATTGAAATATTTGAACTTTCTTTACATAGACATCTTATCAAAAAGGAAAATTCTAATATAACTAAGTATACATACATTCTGAATATAATAAAAGTTATTTTTGCTAATTTCTTCTCTTGTTAAAATTAAATACATTCTAAGTTTTAAATTGGCCTCTATTGGTTGATAATGATAAAACAAAACACCTTTCCAACTTAGCCTTTTTAATTGACTCCTTTGTCATAGGTAGAGCCTCTGGTGCCAGCAAACGTTCATAGTTTCGACAAGGATACCTTTTAACCATTTGATTGTCCATGATCCCTCCCATCTCAGAGTATGATTAAAAGAATGAATTCAAAATATGCTTTCATATTTTGTATTCCTTTTTCTTTTCTATTATTTTGTAAGATAAAAAGCCATTGCCCTGGTTTGGTGGCTAGCTATTTGACAATGCCATTCACTGGTTGTAATCTAACCGAACAAGCTGGCTCGTGATGAGACCCCTTGTCTTATGCTTATAAGCCATTACCCTGTTTTGGTATTCAGTATTGGTAATGTTGGTTAAACTATTTCCCAATGATCATGGTAAGCAGGCTTGTGATAAGACCCCTTATCTTTTATATCAAATATTTTTAGAATTACACTCTGAGTAATCATAAACTTGGATGAATGGGATGGACAATTTTCTCCTTAAGAGAGAATGGATGACAGGGTAAGAGTTTGAAGATGCTAATATTGAATTAGTTTCTGTTTTGATATTGATAACCCTTTTGTGGTCATTTTGAAAACATTAAAATGATTTACAGTACTTCTAAATCTTGAGAAGATTTCACAAAAATGAAATGGGGTTTTCAGAATGTGAATATACCTAATTTCCTAGAAATTGTTCCTTTTGTTTAAGGCTTCTATTTTCAAAAGTAAATATCAAAATTACTTCTTTTGAGCAACTTTTCAATATGGAAAAGGCCAATAGAAGATATCTTACAACTTTATTTCCTAATGGTCCTAAAAACTAAAAATCCTACTGAAATTAAAGGAGAAAGGTTACCTCCTCAATTGAAGAATTTCTTTAAGATGAGGCCATTAACAGGAAGAGAGTCCCTCTTTCCTGATAGATCTTGTAATATGAACGTCGAATGGCCTATCTTCTCGCTGATCTGAAATGGTCCAAGCCACATCTTTTGGAACTTGGTGTGTTTACCTTTATCCTCATGGGCTTTGTCCCATTTCAGAACTAGATCACCAACCTGCAACTGTTTCGAACTAGATGAAGCTGAATCAAACGATGACTTGATTATCTGCTGATGTTTTGCATGAGTAATTTTGGCCTTTTTTCTTTCTTCTTCTATTTTTAAGATTTGATCATGTCTGAGTTGAATAGAAGAAGAGGGGCTTTCTTCAATAAACTGAACTAGGGCTAGAGAAGGAAGCACTAGATTGGTTGGTAGTACTGCTTCTTTCCCATATACAAGGTTGAATGGATAAGTCCCTATGGAATCCTTCTGCGTTATTCTATCAGCCCATAGTGCAAATATTAAAGATTTGTGCCAGTTTTTATGATTCTGTTCAATAGTTCGCTTAATAATTTTGACTAGATTTTTATTGGTAGACTCTACTAAACCATTACCCTGGGGATAGTAATTTGGAGAATATTTCAATTTAAATCCTCTTTTAATAGCGAACTCAAACATGGCATTTCTAGAGAAATAAGATGCATTATCGAAAACAAGAGCATTTGGGACACCAAACCTGGTAATGATGAATTGATCTATAAACTCTATAATTCCTTCAGAGTTTGTTGTGTTTAACGGAATTGCTTCAACCAACTTGGTAAAGTAATCAGTAGCAGTAAGGATATACTTATGTTGTTTGGAGGACTGTGGAGTTATTTCCCCAATGATATCTAATCCCCATTGGTCGAAAGGTTGATCAATGTTGACTGGTTGCAAAGGGAAAGCTGGTTTTCTTTGTCTTCCACTGGAG
>APFE030215283.1:58174-78858 GCA_000404065.3 Pinus taeda
TGATTTCACTATTGCATGCTGCTTCCATTAAAGGTACCATCTCTATGGAAAATTTTGAGGAGTCATGCAACCCCCAAATTCGACACATCATAGCTCAAGCATAACAATAAGGAGAACACAAGGAATCGACAGAGTACTTACTCGAAGACTCATGTTTGTGTTTCACTGGGTTCTGTCTCCATTCCCGTATAGGTGCTGAGTTAGTTTCATTTTCATCTCTGAACTTCTCCAGAAATGCTTTTTTATACTTCTTCTCTGGTTCGGGAAAATGGTACATTTGTCTGAAATCATTAGGCTGAAACGAACCGAATACTCTCCCATCAATAGTGTAGAATGTTTTGTTCGTAATTGGAATTTCTTCAACTGCCCATCTTACCACATCTGTGTATGGAAGAATTTTCTCTCGAGCCACTATCCTGTGTAGGTAAGAATCAGCCAAATCCTTTAGAGTAACCTCAGATTTCCGGTTCGAGCCTGCTGTAGCTTGTACCGATGTTTCCTGAGGTTCTTCGGCTTCGACCAAGTTGTAGATGCTCTGCCAAGTAGTATTACCGAGACCAAGACATGTGGTGTCTGAGATTAATCCTTTTTTACTTGGTCCCGGATCGACAGCATGTTGTCCTATCACCGCGGAGGCTGAAGCTGTTCCAAATTTCTTAGACTTCTTCCCCATTTGGCCTGAATTCACTACTGCGGAGAAGCTCTGCACATGAGATAAAATGAACGTAATGCAGAGAATAGATGGCGCAAGCCAAGTATGAAAGAATTATGTCAATCAATACATAATGGAGGATTAACATAAGGCTCCCGCGGATACAATCTCTGAAGAGATTTCGGCATAACTACTCCATTAATTGGCCATTTAAACCTGTCAATCATTTAAATGCTCATCATATCCTTTATTCACCGAATAGTTCATTTAAGCGTGGATTTGATATTTTGGCGGTTGGGCGCAAGTGAATCTCTATTGGGAAGAGAAAGGCTTTTAATAATAATTTAAGACAATATACCCAAGCCTTGTTAATCCTTTTTGAAATTCATGCTTAGCTTTATCACAATCGAGGATCGGAGGAATGTTTGAGTGGTTTCATTTATGTCATTGTGGAATCCCCGATCGCTGATAGCGATATCACTAATTTGCATCAAGAGCTTTTAGGAGAAGACTTTTCGTTGTATTCATATCGCACTCCCCGATCGCCGATAGTGATATCGCATCGGAGCAAGGAGAGGGGCCTTTTGTTATGATTGCTTATTTTCCCGATAGCCGATATTTATTCACGCTTGTCGCATCAGGGAAAACAAATGGGTCCTTTGTTATGCATCCTTTGTTATTGCGGTATGCGATCTTGCGATCTCTTTATCGCAATAATAAATAATTATTCATTTTTTATTATAAGACCGATTATATATTAACTCAAAAGGTTTTATAATGTTCTGTTTGCTTGCGGACCTTTTGAGGAATGATAAGTTGATACCAATTTAATCTAAAAGGGACCCATTTCATATTATAGTTTTGAAAGTAAAATTTTATGAAATGGGGGGTTGTTGTATAGCACAACAGTCCCTTAAGCACTTTTTAGGGGATGTAATAGTAAATTGTGATCTCATATGGACAAATGGTAGGGAGAAATGACCAGAACCTCCCACCTTATGTGCATGTGTAAGCATACTTGTCAATGACAAACCTAAATTTGTTCCTACAATAGATTTTGATTTTACACATAGCCTTGGGATTGAAGTATTTGTTTTGTTCATTTTATCATGGATAATGCTCAAATCCTCCTTTGGAAACCGCTCTGACATAATTCTATGGGCATAGTAGCAATATCTTCCACACATAACAATATTTTTATGTTTATTAAACCTACCTCGTGCCTTTTCTTCCAACTCTTTTGTAGTTGTTGACTTCATTTGCTTTCAACACAATACATTCACTGCATTTACTGAAGTTGGTGTTCTTTGAAAATGCCACATCTCGAAACTTAGTATTCCAGATCTTGCTCATTGTTGGTTGTGATATTGATGGGTAATTGAGCTTTTGAAGAGCCTCATTTATCTCTTTTAACAAAGAATTTTGTGTGTACGTCAAAGGAAGAAATATTAAAGGAGTAGATGTTCCATCTTCTTCAACTTGATGTGTTTGGTTTGGTGAAAAATCTGAATTATTCATTACAATTTTGTGCTATTTCTATGGCTGCCACTGTGTGAGCTCATGCTTTGCATGTGTTGGTGTTACCATGAATAGCTTTGATCTATCCATGTTGGAAATAATGCTGGTAGTTATAGAATGTGCTTTGAGGAATTTTATGTATCTTATACCATGATTTTTCTTACAAATAATATTCCCATTAAATCTCATGTCCTTTACAT
Organism: Pinus taeda; assembly: GCA_000404065.3. Lineage (NCBI taxonomy): Eukaryota > Viridiplantae > Streptophyta > Pinopsida > Pinales > Pinaceae > Pinus > Pinus taeda. Next base: position 60,545 of record APFE030215283.1, read on the forward strand.
TTCTATCAATAGGTGGTAGGCCATGGCCATGGCCATGGCCCTTTGACATGACTGTGTTTGACATGAGGGAATTCAAGACAAATTCTCTAATACCATTTGTATTTATTTGTCTCATACCCCTTCTAGCACTTGCAATGGCCTTCCTATCCACATGTTGAAGACAATCTTTTCTACAACATACATCTGTTGCCAAAAGTCGAATTTCTTTCTCTTCATCTATTTTTGTTTGACATTTTGATTTTTTTTTTTGTAGCCATAACTCGTTTAATCCTTTTATATGGTCTTGTTACATGCATATCAATTGAGTTTCTATATTTTTCATTACAAAGGTACCCATCCCATTTGTTTAGTGGATTTGTGTCCTCTATAAAATCCCATATCACCATTTGTTTGGGTGGCTCCTTGAACTTTTCCTTGACCCTTAATATCACACCTTTGTTTTCCACCAACTTATTTATTGGCCATCTAACCAAACATTGTATAGACTTATCCCCAATTCTGCATATCTCATAATTTCCGTCTATCTCTTCTAGAAAAACACCAAAATCCATTTCACCTAGTGTTTCACCCTCAACAATGTCATCCTCGCGGACATTAACTAGCATTCCTTTGGCAATGCACATGATTGTTCCCATGCATTCATGTGTAAGAGAAACCTTTACGCATATGAATATAACCCTATCTTGGGGAATATTTATGGCATGATCATGACAGTGAGGCTCCAAATTTGATTCTGGCCAAGTTTCATAAGATTTTAATGCACCCCCAAGCATCTGCTCAAATCCTGTTGGATGTGGTAGAGGAGCATTATATTTTAGCACCTTCTCAATTTTAACCACTATGCATCCTTTCTTTAACATCTTTCCATGCACTTTATGCCCAAGTTGTGTATTGAATATGGAGGCCTCGCCCACCTTCACTCAATGTTGCAAAAGATCTACCTTGTCTCCAACAGAAAATGTAGAAGAAACATTTGCGCCAAAAGATGTAAATAAGGTTAGTATTTACTCAAAAAAAAAAAAAACATTTATTATACTATCAATAATATATAACACATGCTTCAATATTTTGATTTACTTATGTTGTGTCTCAAATCCACAATCTTCCATGGATGTATGTCCCCTTCATTAACATCGTCATCAATCAAATGTGGTTGAGTGACATTAATTATCAAAATTGTAACATAACCAACATTAACCCTTTCTCCAACATAATAAGTTCTAGACTTTGCAGATTCGACCTTTCCTAGCCCAATGCCTTGATCATTAATAAGGAGATCAACATAATCCCCTTTTGCCAAAATTATATTTTCCATTGTAGATTGTATCAATTATGTAACAATAATTAAATCGTAACTTGTAATTAAAAGGATGAATCGTATAAAGTGTGACTTTATATTTTTGCAAAAACACACAACTTACGAAAAAAGTAATATAGATGAAAAAATTAAAATAGTATGGTAGTCATATTGTATGTAATGAAACATTGTTTCCTCAAATGAAAGCTAACAACCAATATCATTCCTTCTACTACAAACATAAACATATTTCTAGAAGCAACATTACATGGTCAAATAAATCTAGCACATGCTAGATTTCCTTCTAGCACAAACACAAACACATTGCCAATAACAATATTCTAAGGCGAAGGAAATCCACCACATGTTAAATTTCCTTCTAACGTAAATAGAAGCATATTACTCACAAAAACATTTCAAAGTAAAAGAAATCTTACACATTCTAGAGTTTATTGTAGCACAAACACAATCACATTGCCAAAAACAACATTGCAGTGTGGAAGATATCTAGCATACACTTGATTTACTTCTAGCACAAAAAAAATCACATTGCCAATAATAACATTGTAGGGAAAAAAAAATCCAGCAACTTCTATCACAAACACAATCACATTTCCAATAACAACATTGCAAGGAAAAATAAATTTAACGCGTGATAGCTTTACATGTAGCATAAATACAAGCATACTACCAAAAACAACATTTCATGCCAGAAGAAATCTAGTGCATGCTATATTTCGTTCTAACACAAAAAAAAACACATTACCAAGGTTAAGGAAATCTAACATGTGTTAGATTTCCTTCTATAATAAACAACCAAATTGAAAACAAGAATATTGCATAGCAAAAGAAATCTAGCACAACTTCTAGCCTAAACACAAGCACAACTTTTCCAATAACATTGCCAAGGTGAAGGAAATCTAACACTTGCTAGATTTCCTTTTATCATAAACAACCAAATTGACAACAACAATAATACAAAGAAATAGAAATCTAGCATAGTTTCTAGCCCAAACACAAGCACATTTCCAATAAAAATATTGCAAGGTGAAAGAAATTTAATGCATGTTAGCTTTACATGTGGCACAAATACAATCATACTACCAACAACATTGCATGCCAAAAGAAATCTATTGCATGTTATTTTTATTTTTAACACAAATCAACAAAGTATAATGGTGATTCTCTATTGTGAAGACCCATATGAAAAGTCGCGTAATGCTAATAAGACCAATGCAGCTACTGCCAAGATACCCACTCACCTTTCCCTTTATCCTACAAAAAACGCCCAGGTGTGAAATCCTTTTTTTTCCAAGTGTTTTCTTGTAGAAGGGGAAAGTAATGAATACATTTTCCTGCTGGAATAGATTTCTTTGGGGAAAACAGGGTGTAAAACATGAAGCCTCATCTCCTTACCAAGAAAGTAAGGTTAACTAGGCCTAATTGATATCCATGCTCGATGAACTATATTAGGTAAAAAAAATTGTTTGCATTATGATTGGTAATGTACCTTGAAAGACACACGTGCTATCATCTTCATAATGTTAACAGTTACACATCCATGACATCTCTCGTTCTTCCAACTTCTATGACATAATCAATCTAGTTGAAGCCTTCGAGATTTCTGGATCCAATGTTCTTAGAAGAATGTGGCCAGCTTAAAAGTTAGTGTCCAAGCAGTTACTCACCTTTATCACAAGCTGACCAACTATTTCTCCTATTCTAGATTACTCTCAAGATCTCTTTACATGCCACAAACAAAACAAGGTATTGTAAAGATAATCTCTCTTTGTTTCTAAAGGAAAACAATCTATGTTTAATGACAAAAGATATTTTTTTGTTATTTTTGGAACAGTTGCCTTGAGAACATTTCCAGAGAAATCATAATACATTAAGAGTTTATATACTCTCAAAATCTTCCAATATCACGTAATCACAATTGAGCCTCAACAACTATACAATTATGAGGCAGCTAACCCATATTCATGTTATCAGTTTTTCTTTAGATGATTACGTAATAAACAACTATACAAACAAATATGCATTCTATTGACAAGAATCTATATACCTCTATCAAGGTCTTACAAGGAAAGGAATATTTGTACCAGGAATATCCACCTGAAGAAATCAATTCCTGTTGGCTCAACCAACAGAGCTCATTATGCAATCTGTAGGTACCAAGCAATAATCCCACATAGTAGTGTCCAGGTTTTGCTAGCATATTATTAAAAAAAGTTTCGTTTCTCCCCATGTAGGTTGACCATACCAATGTAAAGTTTCATTGTTCAAAATTTTAGGGCCTCCTTGGTAAAACAATCCCTGTCATATTCAGTGACTATGGCATACTTTGAGGTAGATTTAGTATAAATTTTGTGCACCAATATAGTTTTTTCTTTTTCTGGATAAGTTAAGGCACCAACACCGTAATTGTTATGAACGACCTAGTCAAGTCTCAAGAGAGAGCCTCTTTTGTCTCATCTCTATATCAATCCATGAAATGGTGGAGAGCCTACCAACCTTCTCTTTTAATCACTCAAGCTAGACCAAATTGACAGGCTATATTCTACCTAACCAAAAATTTTCCATGTTTTTTCTTCCCCATAAAAAGATATCAGTCTAGGAGATATCCTGATGCAAAATGTACCTCTCGGCAAACTATGTTAACACCTTGTTTTAGGAGATTAACCCATTGGCATTTTTTCTGTGATGACTTTCCAAACCCAATAGCTCCTCCATAAGATTACTCTCGTATTGAATCTAAAACCATTTAACTATGATTAATGGGTATCACATGCAATTTGCAAGGAAGGGTCATAGTTTTAGGTTTGGACCATTTAGTCAGGTTTATAGCATAAATGGCAGTTTCATTCTTCGAGTTAAACTATCTTTGACATATATGATATAATTGACCTAGTCCATTTTTATGTCACTACTACAACAATCCATGAAATGTGCATGCAAGGTCTAAAATCAATGCTTAACTTGGCTTCCATAGTAATGTTCCACATTTGAATGGACTTCCCAAAATATTGCATTGTGTTTATATAATGCTTCATGCACCTCTAGTAAAAACTAAAGGCTAGATGCCAAATGCATTTGTCAAATGTTGTGTATGAATGCATAGATAATATTGGTGTATTTCATATATTCTCATGCATCTCTAGTAAAAACTAAAGGCTAGTTGCTAAATGTGTTTGTTAGATGTTGCTTATGAATACATAGATAAGATTGGTGTATTTCATATATTCTCATTACAATACTGAATGCTGGATCTAACTCTTCAATGGTCCATGGATTGAGTTTTAACTTGTTGAGGTATCTCTTACAATGGGCCAGTATCTTGAGCACTGATGAATCAGATGAACTTGTAGTTGATTTTATCTCTCTAGAGGTAGCACTGGTGTATTCTAGCTGTGTAAGTGTCATTTGGTGAGGTTTCAACTTTTCACATATTACAAAAATACATCAATATATGGCAAGATATTTTGTGTGCCTAGCGGTAGAGGGAGTAAAAATCCATTAGCATCAAAAGACACAAGGTACAATAGACAATGAAGATGACCAGGTTTTCTGTCTTACTGATGCAGAAACCCAGTTGTTGCCATAGAAGTTCAACAGTTAAATTTAGACTCATGATTATAATAACACTTTCATCGTAATATCTATAAGTTCGTACCTAATCATCCTTTCCCTCGTTAAGTGAGGAATAAAGAGAGCACAAGTCTTGAAGTACCCTGAGAAATGTAGCACTAGAAATTTGACTTGAAAGAAGCATGGCTTCTGCCTCAGCGAAAACACTGGAGATCATTCACTGCAACCTTACTCAACTTTTTTTTATAGCATTTGGCATTTTGGTTATGAAAATATGTCAACAAGGAGGTGCTAGTTTAACTAACTTAATCAGTACATCCACATCATGAGAATATACAAGGTCTGAAAAACCTTCACAGGCCAACAAGGATTATAACAATCTAAACTCTGTTCAAGGAACACTGAGAAACATTGTTCATAAAATGTCATTTCTCACCTCAACACAAGAACAAAACCAAATCATCACTGTGGTGTACACTTGTGTTGAAGAAGCCACAAATGCACATAAAGAGCACCCTAAATAGATGTGCTAATACCTTCCGTTCATCCAACAAAGTTGGGTTGGCCCTCAGATTTGTTTTGAGATTGCATGAAGAGAAGGCTGGTACTTTTCCTCTGAATTTAGAATCATTCAGCCTATTTGGAAAGGAGAAATATTGAAGAGGTATAGGAATGAGTTTGGCTATTGGGTTTTGTGTTAGAAAATTATATATTATAGAGCAATGGAACACATAAAATATTGCAGAAATATAAACACAGAAAACACATAAAACAAGAGAGACACAGATATACGTGGTTCACCCAGTTTGGGCTACGTCCACAGAGAAACAGCCAGTCCTTCTTTTATTATATTATCCAGCAAATTGAAGAGATACAACCTATAGCAGATCTGCTGTAACACCCTCTTCGCTCTCAATTTCCTCTCTCTTCCTCACTCAGAATATAGATCTATCTAGACGCAATACAATCCCCTCATATATAGTGAGGGGTTGCCTTCTGGGGCAAAAAACCCTAAATTAAACATAACTTCTACCATCAGATCATCTGCCTAATGAACGACCCAGATTGACTATAAATTACTAGACTTTTACATGGCTATTTTACATATATTTTTAGCTTCGGGGGTGCTGCCCCCGAAACCCCGTCAGGGGACCGCTGGCCCCCGGACCCTCCAGCTGGGGGGGATTAGTCCCCGGACCACCGCAGGGGGGACAAGTCCCCCAGGTGTGGAGGGGTGTACAATCTTCCTGGGGTATACATCCGGCTGAAACCTTTGAATACAAAAGATAATGAGGCTCCACACCCAACATTTTGATGTTTAGAACAATTAGATGATATGTATTCTCCAAAACATAAGTGGAAGAAGCCCTGTCTAGGAGACTAATTGTAATAAATTCACAAGGTATTATTTCTATTTATTAGGAATCACATCTCAGGTGCTTGAGAATAAATAATAGCATAGTCAGATGGATAAGCAGGTCTAATTTACAGAAGCTCACCCAAAATCTCACTCAAATCTCACACAAGGTATAATAGACAATGAAGATGACCAATTTTTCTATCTTACTGATGCAGAGACCCAGTTGTTGCAATAGAAGTTCAACAACTAAATTTAGACTCGTGATTATAATAACACTTTCATCATGATATATATAAGTTGGTACCTAATCATCCTTTCCCTCGTTAAGTAAGGAAGAAAGAGAGCACAAGTCATGAAGTACCCTGAGAAATGTAGCACTAGAAATTTGACTTGAAAGAAGCATGGCTTCTGCCTTAGCAAAAACATTGGAGTTCATTTGATGCAGAAGCATTTAGACCAAGTCAGTAATGTGATGGTATGATCACATGTTGTGGCTAACAAAGGGTTGGAAGACAAGATATTAATTAATTTTATTAATTTAAATATATGAGAATGTATTATTTGTTGTCAAAATATGAGCAGAGAAGGGTATAAGTAGTTGATTGATCCTCCCTGCATGGAGATCAGGCCAAGCAGTTAGATTATCTGGTTTAAATAGGATATCAGGGATTTAGAATCTTAAATTAGCATTTGTTTGAGAAAAGAGTGGAGTGAAGAGATTCTTTGGGGAAGAATGAGAGATTGCTGGATCTGAACAAAAATGGTTCATGAATCCGTATTTATATAAATTGTGATCTTTTGAATAATTAGAGGTTAGAGAGAGAGAGAGAGAGAGAGAGAGAGAGAGAGAGAGAGAGAGAGGAAAAGGAGAAAGTTAGAGGTTAGATAGAGTTCTGAGACAGAGCGTTACCGAGTGTGGGAGTTGATCAGAACAAGAGATGTTCTGTACATTATGTAAATATTGATATTAATGAAAGGAGTTGTGTGAAAAACTTGTTTCTACGCATTTTTATTATGTGAGTTGATTGTTTAAATGTAGACTGAATCCTCTGTTAAATACTAGTGTTGTTGATCATCGATTGAACGCAGACAAAGACCGAATGAATGGGTGAAGCATCATTGATCACATGTTGGATCAATGATGATCTATTTATGAGAAGATCCGATGGTGATCAACAATTGCGGGGGATAGGAGTGTACGTATTTCTTGATCGTGACTGAAGCCCCGCACTCGCTCCTAGACGTCGATCTCATATTCAACTCTTAGGTCACAATCGATTGCGGGTTTAAGCCATTTTTAAACCTTGTGCTAGTTGACATCCCGCAAAACGTAGATTTGATGACCTCTTATATCCAACAGATCGATGATCATCGCGAGGCTTAGAAACACAGGTGTTAAGTAGCGAAGGTGGTCTTCATAAGGTGGTAATCGGATTATCGAGTGGCCTCAAAACCATAAATGGTATTCCAATGGATGGACACGATAGGTTATGAGCCAAAATATTAACTCAATTGAGACCTGAAGGAGATTGAATCATCCGTTGAGATGGTGATTGGACGCATATCGCGTCGAAACATGCATGATCAATAATCTGCAAATCGGACCTGATGAGCAATTCAAATGTGGTTTAATTCTATTGAAGTCTGGTTGATCATAACCATTCGTTGTGGAGAGCACGATCCAACAGTGATTGGGTGGTAAAGGTCCGTGTGGGTTAATTCAAGGATTGAACCCAATAAGGTTATAAGTTGTGGCTTTATTTCTTTTCGGTTTCGTGTAAAATTTGGGGTTTTTCCATATTTTAGAAAATTTAAGGAATTCAACTATTTTAGCAAGATAGCGAAAGTGAAGGTTTAAAATGGGTTTTATATTGTTTTGAGTTCCGATAAATCAATCAAGGTTTGTTAGTAAAATTAAATAGGGATTTAATTAATTTAAGTCTGGATTTGTGTAAAGGGTGTAGTTTCACTTTAGGAAGGAAGTATACATGGGCCATAACACATAGGTCCACGATGGAATTTTGAAAATATGCAGTTTGACTGCATCAAAGTGGTATAAGAGCAAAAGGAGATTCTGTGTAGAGGTACAGTTATGTTGTGACTTGGTAAGTGTCTGGACTTTGTAATTTTTGTGTAGAGTAACAATAGAGAAAGGTGAGAAGATTTGCAGTAGCCTAGAGTAAGGAGTGCTCATATGGTTCCAGAGGAGAGAACCAAAGAAATGCTAACAGATTGAGCTCAGAGGAAAAAAGCTTGGTGAAGCATGTGTATCAAGAAGGGGACTTGTTACTGCAAAGGCTGATTGTTGCTCACAAGTTAAAGCTGTTAGAGAGAAAAGAAGCATAGGATAAGAAAAATTAGAGCACAAAGGATACTGAGAAAAAAATAGGGAAACAATGAATCCTCTGGTGAACATCTGGTAAGAATATTTATTTTGATGATTTTTATCAAGAGACTTGTTTGAATGTCTGAAGAACAACAAGGGAGTGAAATTTCAGAGGAGAAGATGTTTTCCTTGCAGGCAATAAAACTTCCATATTTGAAGTCAATGCTTAGTAGTGTTTAAATGTAAGTTGATTAAAGTATTGGTTTTGAATTTAAAGACAAAATAGAAGAGTGGTTTGCTGTGGCACTGAATTCATTTAAATGGTTTGAAGAATTTTGTGGAAAAATTGAAGAATGAATGAAGATTGTTTAAGTATTGTTAAAGACAATGATATTGATGGTGAAGGAACAATTAGGCTCAAGACTGGATTTGGTAAATCTGAAAGAAGAGCCCCTACAAGGATTGAAATTCAGAATTTGTAGAAGCAAGACAAGATTTGTTTACAAAAACATTGTCAGAAGGAATTTGTAGTGTTTGTCATGAATTTTATAAATATTGTTGAAGTTCAGATAGAATCTTAATTGATTTTAAAAGATGAAGCGTTCATTATGAAATGTAAGATGGAATTAGTTTTAAGATATATTTGAAGGAAATTGGCAGGTTTGGAAGGATACTTGATGAATCCTGAGGTAAGATTATGCAGGCCAAGAGAAGCAGTAAAATTGCTAAGAAGATAGAATAAGCTATAGCAACATCATAACACATGCACTATGTTAAAGAAGATGAAGCAAGAAGAACTCTCAAATTAAGAAAAGGTGATAGCACACAATAGTAAAATGAAATTACTGAAGGTAAATGGAAGTGATCAATTCAATATGTAGTAACCAACATCTTTGGGAGCTGAGCTAGAGTGCTCAAGGAGAAGAAGAGGTTCTAGTGTAGAGAACCTAGAAAAGAGAGGATACCAAAAGGATGATTTGGTATGTGTAACAACTAATAGACTTGTTACAGAAGAGAGAAGGGCGAGTTGTAGCTCACCAGTGAAAAATGAAATTTCACCAAGGAAACAATGAATTTGACTATTGGTAGTCATAACAGGGGTACAGAGGAGAGTCACAGATAGAGAGAAAAGAGTGCCAAAGAAGTTGGACTCAAGAGAATGAGTAAGGAAGAAATTGGCATAGAGGTGGTTGAGATAATGAAAAAACTCAGTTGTTTGAAGAAGTTGGTACTGAAAGGAATCAATGAAGAATGGAAACAAGGATTTTATGTGGGAAAAAGAGTTAAGTGGCCTGTCAGGGAATTATTTACTGAGAAATTAATACTCCGAAAAGTTGAGAATGAAAGAATAGAATACATTTGTGAACCAGAGAAAGTACCTCTCCTTGGGGAAGGAGACAATGATGATAATGATGAAGAATTGGTCTATCCAGATCAGCATGAGAGGAAGGTGCTGGTAGCATCTTCACAAACAAGAAAGTCTCATATTTTTGGGATTAATTATTTATGTGAATGTAAAATTGCAGGTATGCAGCCTAATAAATGTGAACTTGTGCATGAAAAGGTGAAAGAGGCAGAGACAAGAAATGTTGGCATTATGATGCATGTGTTGTACTTGATGGAAACCCACTTGTGGTAAAACAAGTCACTTGTATATGGTAACTAGATGAATCTACGTAACTAGATAAATCTACATGAGAGATATCAGATGTGATAGAATGCATGGTAGTTGTGTTTGCAGATGTGAAAAAATACAGGGAAGTTCAAAGGAATCATTTCATAGGTAACATGGAAAATTACAGTGTAACAGGTCTATTAAGAGGTAATAGGGCATTGGTACAGAAGAACAGGAAGATGGAACTAAGATCTACTGATCAGAATAAAGAAGGTAAAGGAAAAGGTTGATGTAAACTAGTTTAAGAAGTATATGCATGTCCACTTAGTCAAAACAGCATATACATGCTGGTCCACAGAACATAAAGAGCGTATACATATACACACACTCCTACAGGAGGAAAAGCGCGTACATGTTGGAAAACCAAGGTTTTGGTCTGAGGTATTTGGTCTGAGGTATTGACCCTAGGTATTTGGTCCAAGGTATTGGTCCTAAATGATTTTGGTCCAAGGTATTGAGAAAGGCCTAAAACTATATAAGGAGGAGAAGATCAAAGGGATAAGTGAACAAGTAATGAATATCTTATGAAGTGTTAGATCAAAGGCAAATATGCATGTTATGGTTTTCTGATGCTTTGCTTGATCTAGACTAAATATGCACCTGAGTGTTTGATGATGGATCAGGTTCATAATGACTTATCATTATGTGATCTAATAATGGATAGGCTAGATATGATTGCTAACACATGCTTTATCCTTTATATGTGATGATCTGGGTATGTCTAAAGTTGGGAATTGCAATGAAGTTATAAGTAAGCATTTGCAGATCTATACACTGGTTCGATTTGGTGAAGATGTGTATACACGCTGGTTCGGCTCTTCCAAGTAGCATATGCAAAAGAAAATCTTGATGTTCAAGGATTACTGATCTATCATATCAGTGCTACTATTTTACTGGTGTCTGTCAATGAAGTCTTCTTAGATTTGAAAGTAAAATTGAATGCATAAAGAGTTTGTGTCTCATTGATTAATTGATTGAGAAAGAAGGGTGATCCTTGTTGCTATCTGTTTGGAAGTCTGTAATATGACAGTAGATCTTCAGAATGTCACTGATTCGTACAGTTTGTGGTTCAGAGGTTTTAAGATTCAGTATCTTTAGAGGTATACACAGGTTGGGCTAAAGGAAGTAGCGTATACATGCAGGTTTTCTTCATTAAAGGAGCGTATACATTCTGACACATGCCTTTTGAGGTTACAGTTAGTTGTGGTCGTTGATGCAGTGTTCTAGGTTCAGATCTATGTACCAGTTACAGTGATCTGTCTATTCTAGTTGATTGGTTGAATTTGATTAAGTTTGAATGAATGGTTGATTCAGTTGTATCATAGGTTCAGGGATTGTTTGATTCAGTTATTTAGTGATTGTTTTATGTCAGAGGTTTCAGTGATTAATTGATTTAGAGATCGATGATTTGGTTTCAGTTATATCAGATATTGATGATTGAGTTTCAGTGATTAGTTGATGTAGATGTATTTGATGGATGTATTGCAGTGATGATTAACTTTGAGCTTCAATGTTACTAATGGGTCTAGTGTGAAAATTTAATGAAACGTGGCCTACATATAGTGTTGTTGTGCACCAGGAGTGTCTAGTGTGAAAATTTATGAAACATGGTCCCTAGAGGATACTAAGGGTTGGAGCCTTCAGTGAGGAAGTTGAAGCTTCCTGCTAGTAGTGGCTGGTGATTTGATTAGGGGGTTGGAGCTCCTTCTAGTAGCAGCTGGAGAACGAGTGAAGGTTGTAGCCTTCTGTAGGTCAAAACCTACGTACTAATAAACATATCGGCTAGTACAAGAACTAGGGTTTTGTAGGTCCCTTCCAGAAGAAGTTGGAGAATGAGAGAAGGTTGTAGCCTTAGGTAGGTCGGAGCCTACGTACTAGTAAACATATCGGCTAGTACAAGAACTAGGGGGTTGTAGCTCCCTTCCAGAAGAAGCTGGAGAATGAGAGAAGGTTATAGCCTTCTGTAGGTGGGTGCTTACGTACTGGTATGAGTCTGCACAATTACAAGATTGTAAATAGATTTTCTTATTATTAAAAGAAGACAGAGATGACAGTAGCAGGTGGTTTTCACTCACATTGGGTTTCCACCTTAAATCTTGTTGTTCATGTGTGTTGCTTATGTGTGATGCTTTATTATGTTATTACTGCACATGGTTACTATTTAATGTTTAATAAAGTATTGATGCATTGATTAAAGATCAACATATGATGAATTAACTAAATCATAAGTTCACTGAATATACGTTGGTTGCCTTAAGAACAGTTGCGTGCACATGTGAGTTCCCTTCACTGAAGTAGCGTATATAAATCTGATTATGGAAATGAAAAAGTTATTTATTTGTAAATATTGATACAACCCCCCACCCCCCCCCCCCCCCACCCCCTTCTCAGTATTATTTCTAACATTGGTATTAGAGCAGGTCCTTTGGCATAAGCTTGATTAGTTGAAGGAGATCCGTAGTAACCATGGGAAAGAAGCTAAAGAAGAAGGCACCTCAAAAGAAGAAGACTTCTCAAAGGAACTTTGATAGTGGGAGAGATGATTGGCCTTTATGTAGAAGCAACTCTTCAGATTCAGAATCACCTCAGAATGAAGATGAACAAGCAAAAGAACTATCAGGTATGAATTTATTGTCCTTTGGTGATACATTTCTCTGTTCATTTGAAGATAATGAAAGTGACAGCGAAACAACTGAAACTCTTTTATGGGTGAAAGAGAAAGAAATCAAATAGAGGCAGAATTTAAAAATCTCACAGATGCAATTATATATCAGCAAGATTTATTGGACAAAAGGGAGTGTACCTATAAAGAAGAGATTAGAAGGTTAAAGGCTCAATTAGAGGAAGGAAACAAAGTAAGGAAACAATATGAATAAAAGGAATATCAAAGTCAAAAGCTGCAACATGAAGTGACATCATTGGGAAATGAAGTGAATGGAAAAGACACAATAACCAAGGAACTTATAGAAAGAACTAGCTATTGTGAAGGTCTTGAAGTTGTGGTCGTTTCTCGAAAAGAAGATCTCAGAATTTCAAATAAGCAGAATGAAGAACTACTCCAACCATTTGAAGAACAAGAAAATGAAGTTCTCGAATTAAGGAAACAAGTCAAAGAAGGAATAAAAGTTGAAGAAATCATGAAGAAGTAGTATCTTGAAAAGGAAGAGCAATATCAGGTTGAGGTAAATATCCTAAAAGGTAAATTGGAAGAAAAGGATAAAATTTTACGATTTCAAGATAGTACTAAGATTTTGGATGATATTCTTAGTAGTCAAAAGTCTCCTACCATCAAATTTGGTCTTGGTTTTCATGAACCTGTTAAAGGTGAATCTAGCTCACAAATTGAAGCGAGGAACTCTAGTGCAAAATCTGAAACACTCAACAAGGAGATAAGAGGTTAGCCCATCAACAACCAAGGAAAGAAAGTCTTCAAAGAAAATCATTTACTCCTAACTATGGAAGTGTTAATCAATTCTTTCCTCTGATAAATTTTTTTGAATGTTTTATATGCCATAATTTTGGACATGTTGCAGCAAGATGTAGAAGTAGAATGGTTCAAGCTAATAACCATCACACAAAAATATCATCTGCTTCTAGGTACATCATTGGATATTGTTTTTCTTGCAATATGTTTGGTCACAAAGCCACTGATTGCTATAGAAGGAATATGAAACATATAAGATGTTATGCTTGTAACAAGTTTGGGCATATAGCAAAAGAATGCAGAATAAAATCTTGGTGAACATACCAAAAGGAACAAACATCATCACACTCCAAGGTATGGAAGAAGAAGGAATTACAGTCAGAAAGATGTGGCATAGCTCAGTATACAGACATAAAAAACTCATAAGGAACTGAAAGTATGAAATTTCATTGTCCTAATTCTCATACGCATTTATCATGAAGACAAGTCATGTATATACGCGAGTTAGAAGCTGCACAATTGCGTATATGTTGGTTTAATGAAGAAGCAGTGGGACAAACTCAGAAAAATGATCTGATATGATTCAAACAATTATCAATTATCTTTTTGTCTTGATGATAGATGACTACAGTTTGTGGATGTTATTTAGAAGTGCTTTTGATCCTCACGAGTTCTTGATAACTTGATGTATATCTGATTGATGATGATGCCTTCATATTTCTTAGTGTTATATGCAATGATTAGATCTGATAGTGAACAGGTGGCATAGGGTTAGGGGGAGAATATGTTATGCTTCTAATAATGCATTGTTGGCATTATGTTTAGAAGTCTTTGGTACCTAATGATTCTTGTCAATGGTGATGATGCTTATGTGGCTAAAGTGTTTAAATGATACATCATGTTATGTTGCGGTTATGAGTTGCCAATGATGAAGTCTCAGATGATGCTTCTATTGCTTGGGGTTACATAGTTGTTATTCAGATAAGATTTATGGATGATTGTGGATGAATTTCTGATGATGCATATAGTACATATATGTTGCTTACATGGTGATCTTCATAAGTACAAGGAGAAGTACAAAGCTTGAGTACACAACTTCATTATCTGATGATGAGCCACTCATTTCTTTTATGTTACTGTCATCACGCCTTCAAAGATGCAGAAAGTTCATATATTGCAGTTATGATGTAGGATTCATAGTTCTTGGCTCTCACATGGTTGAGGATTGTTGTTTTTGATGGTATCAAGAAAGCTTGACAAATGACTATGAGCTCATGGTTTGCTAGATACATATTTCTATCTCTTTGATGGATACACATTATGTTGGATACATGGATGATTACTTAAGTTGCATATTGATAAATATTATTGGTTGGCCAAGAGAATGGTGTTATTGCAGGTCTCATGAAGACATAGCTATTTGAAGACATGGATATTTGGAGACATGCCTTACTTAGTCATGATGCCTTCTCACTTTATGATGATAGGTTGATACTCACATATGTTGATTATCGTGGTTGATGCTTATCAGATGTGGGATGTTTCCTAGTGATGATACATAGTTGATATATTGAGGGTTCTTATGGAAAGCTCAAGCAGTTCTTGTTGATGATGTTATATATAATGACTATGGTGTTTTCACATACACATGATATGATGTGAATGATTTTGTGTTACTTCTTGGAGATATGACATATGCTTAGTTGATTCATGGAAGGTTATGATAAGGCTCATTCTACTAAGGAAACAGACCAAGTTGATCTTGATGAGATCAAGAGGATGAGTTGATATCTATATGTGGCATACTTCGTCACAGGTTGATGATAGTTACATTTCCATATCTTGGGAACTGATGATGGACATACACAAGTTGTTGGTCTGGATATTGTTGACAGATGATTATGGAGCAGATCATACATGGTGTATGATAGTAGTTGATGACCATCATGGTCTTGTTTAGATCTTTGGTCTCTGTTATAAATTTCATGTATACCATTCGATGTAAAGGTCATATAAAGACCCATGATGTAATAATATGCCTATGTTTGTCATAGTCTTTTAATGAGTCCTTTTGGTCATATGATGTAATTTATACCCACACTATGGATGGGAAGGATGATGTAATAATTGCTATATTTCAGTCATGTATAAACATTTGGTATATCCCCACTTGGTTGGGAGGTTGATGTATGTATGAGTCATTGGTGATAGGAAGGTAATACTCACATAGTTGAGTTATAGAGTCATGTTATTCTTTTGGAAAATATTTTTGCATACTCTGCATGTGCTTAGGGGGAGCATGGATGGTATAGTGCATCTCAACATGTACAATGGGGAGTTTAATTAGAGAATTCAACATGTGCCTATGGGGAGCATGATCAATGTTCATATTTAGCTGTTCAGATATGGAAGTCTTAATTTTGGTCAACCCTTTAGCATTGATATCAAAGGGGGAAAATATCTTCGTCCACCCTTTGCCCTTGATGTCAATGGAGGAGAGTATTTTGGTGTTGCTTGTTATCTCTAACAGTTTCTACAGCTTCCAGTAATCAACACCAACATGGTTTCCATCAAGTCCAAAGGGAGAGATTGTTGGCATTATGATACATGTGTTGTACTTGATGGAAACTGACTTGTAGCAGAACAAATCACTTGTATATGGTAACTAGATGAATCTATGTAACTGATAAATCTACATGCAAGATATCAGACGTGACAGAATGCATGGTAGTTGTGTTTGCAGATGTGACAAAATGCAGGGTAGTTCAAAGGAATCATTTCAAAAGTAACATGGCAAATTATACTGTAACAGGTCTATTCAGAGGTAATGTTGACACCTAATCCTCACGATTGGGTGAATTTATGTAAATAGTTAAATTAGGAATGTGAACAGTCATCAGGAGATTAACTGAGTAGTCACACCCTTTTGTATATAACAATAGCATACCTAATGAAATGAATTGAATCAGTTTTACTGCCTATTGGAATTATTTCCTGGCCTGACAGGTAGCAAGGCATTGGTACAGAAGAACAGGAAGATGGAACTAAGATCTATTGATCGGACAAAGAAGGTAAAGGAAAAGGTTGATGTAAAGAAGTTTAAGAGGTATACGGAGGTCCACTTAGTCAAAACAGCATATACACGCTGGTCCATAGAACAAAAAGATCATATACGTATACACACACTCCTCTAGGAGGAAAAGCACGTACATGTTGGAAAACCAAGGTTTTGGTCCAAGGTATTTGGTCCGAGGTATTGACCCTAGGTATTTGTTCCAAGGTATTGAGAAAGGCCTAAAACTAGATAAGGAGGAGAAGATCAAAGGGAAAAGTGAACAAGTAATGAATATCTTATGAAGTGTTAGATCAAAAGCAAATATGCATGTTATGGGTTTCTGATGCTTTGCTTGATCTAGACTAAATATGCACCCGAGCGTTTGATGATAGATGAGATATAATGATGGATCAGGATCATAATGACTTATCATTATATGATCTGATAATGGATAGGCTAGATATGATTGCTAACACATGCTTTATCCTTTATATGTGACAATTTGGCTATGTCTGAAGTCGGGAATTGCAGCGAAGTTATAAGTAAGTACTTGTAGATCTATACGTTGGTTCGATTTGGTGAAGATGAGTATACACGCTGGTTTGACTCTTCCAAGTAGCGTATGAAAAAGAAAAGCTTGATGTTCAAGGATTACTGATCTATCAGATCAGTGCTGTTGTTTTAGTGTTGTCTGTCAATGAAGTCTTCTTAGATCTGAAAGTAAAACTGAATGCATAAAGTGTTTGTGTCTCATTGATTAATTTATTGAGAAAGAAGGGTGATCCTTGTTACTATCTATTTAGAACTCTGTAATATGACAGTAGATCTTCATAATGTCACTAATTCGTATTGTTTGTGGTTTAGAGGTTTTATGATTCACTATCTTTAGAGGTATACACAGGTTGGGCTAATGGAAGTAGCATATACATGCAAGTTTTCTTCATTAAAGGAGCATATACATTCTGACACATGCCTTTTGAGGTTACAGTTAGTTGTGGTTGTTGATGCAGTGTTCTAGGTTCAGATCTGTGTACTAGTTACAGTGATCTGTCTGTTCTAGTTGATTGGTTGAATTTGATTAAGTTTGAATGAATGGATGATTCAGTTGTATCATAGGTTCATGGATTGTTTGATTCAGTTATTTAGTGATTGTTTTATGTCAGAGGTTTTGGTGATTGATTGATTTAGAGATCGATGATTGGGTTTCAATTATATCAGATATTGATGATTGAGTTTCAATGATTGGTTGATGTAGATGTATTTGATGGATGTATTGCAGTGATGATTGACTTTGAGCTCCAATGTTACTAATGGGTCCAATGTGAAAATTTGATGAAATGTGGCCTACATATAGTGTTGTTGTGTACCAAGAGTATCCAGTGTGAAAATTTATGAAACATGGTCCTTGGAGGATACTGAGGGTTGGAGCTCTCAGTGAGGAAGTCGAAGCTTCCTGCTAGTAGTGGCCGGTGATTTGATCAGGGGGTTGGACCTCCCTTCTAGTAAGAGCTGGAGAATGAGTGAAGGTTGTAGCCTTCTGTAGGTCGGAGCCTACGTACTAGTAAACATATCAGCTAGCACAAGTG
>APFE030215287.1:0-15346 GCA_000404065.3 Pinus taeda
GTGCCAATGGTACATGGTTTGGGGTTTACGCACTCATTCCAAGCTTTGGAAGACCTCAATGATCAAGTGAGACTTTGGAATGAGTTATGATACCTGGTCCATGAACATACAACATCAAATCCGTCCAAAGTATCTCATAATCTAAATGTCTAAATGAGAAAAGTAAATGACTTTCATAGTTTAAGAACAAATCTAGTTTACGTAGTCATTAATCCTTTGACAATGAACTGGAGGATCCAATTTTAGAATTCTGCAACTCAATTCATTTCCTTACACTAGTAGAAAAATGGTTTTTTTTTCATTTGGAAAAAAATTTCATTCCCTTTGACAATGAACTTGAGAACCCGTTTTTTAGAATTCTGCAACTAAATTCATTTCCTTATGCCAACATAAAAAGGATTTGTTGTCATTTATGCTTCGCTCTTAGCTATCCATCATATTTTTTCGATGCAACTTGCTTCATCTGAGCTGGGGACCATATCTTGCTTGTGCCCAAATTGGTCTTGCAATAAAAAAAACCAACTACATTAAAACCTAGTAACCATATCAAGATTTTTGCATAAAAATCAATTGAAATTAACTCCCAAAGTTGAAGAGGTGGCAAGGATTAATGTTGAATAGAGGCCTTATGCTTTCACCCTTTTAATATTTCTAGGTCTATTTAATTTTGAAGCTTTGGTGAGGTGTGCATCATCAAACATAACATAGGAAGAGAAAAAATGCAGTATGTATGAAGGCAAATTTTCCCATGCCCAAATTTGATGTTTAAGCATTAGGTGCCAGCGGATTATGATGCGCTGAATTTAGGAATGTTCACATTTGATCATGTGAGCACATTTTAAAATTTTCCCAGACTACATTCGATATCCAAATGTGTATATCCTTCATTTTATGTTAATCATTGCTTTACATTTTGTTTCACTCTTTATGTGCTCAATCCTTTGAAGTGTTTAGAATAAGTTTTATAATATAACATATTTATATATACTATATGGGCTTTATTTTTGCAAGGGAAAAAATGAAATATACACTTGAAATTAGATAAACTATAATTGTATTTATATATACAATATAAGCTTTATTAGTTCCTTATTTTCTCATTTTTTTATATGGTCCTAAAACCTTTTCCATGTCATGTTAAAATGCAAAAAAAAAATAGGAATAGATGAAAAAGAAAAAAAATTAGGAATAGATGAAAAGGAAACTTGATTATATTATCCCCAAATAGAAATGGAATGATTCATATTTAGGTGGCCTATTCTATGAGAGTAATTTTTAGTTTGATGAATATGTCGACAAGTGAGAAGAAAAAGAAAAAAGAATATATATCTATATGTATACACATAGATAAATATAAAAAGTATGTAATATAGTTATAATAGTAAAATTCATGGTTATGAAATTATATTATAATGGATTGGCACTTTAATGAGGTTAGGAGATGGAGAGAAAGTCTAGATTAGCAACAAACTACTCATCATAAATCAACTATTTAGATTCATTGAGGGCTTTCTTTCACTAAAGTTCAAGACAAGTGATACTGTTAGTTTAATAAAAGAAGTTTCTTGCCACTATGCAAGAATATAACAAAACAAGAGTTCTGGAGATAGGTAAGCACAAAAACATATGCGTGAACACAAGTAACATATTGACATGTAGTTGAGGTGAGATGGATGGATGACATGGAACTCTAGCTTAGCTTGAGTGACATTACTAGAATTTTCTAAATTTGAGTTCAAGAAAAGGAATGCTGATTTCATAAGGGGAAAAAAGGGGAATAATATTATTTTACCATCAACAAAGAACACAATGGTTCCAATGACAACACTATGATCTCATCTAACACATTCCCAACATTGTACAATGATCTCAAGGTCAACAAATATTTGAACTAAAAATCCATGTAGTCTCTTTCACCATTCTCTATCCTTTTAAAACAATGACTAAGTATATGAGGTCAAACGCTCTACCCCATGAGCTTGTAATTTTTGAAATATTTGAGGCTTAGACAAATATCTCTCATAAACTATTGGAAATTTGACTTATTTCAAATCAAAGAAGGAACATCTAGAAATTGATTCTTTCCTCGTGTGTAACAAACTGGTTTGGAGTTTCTTACCATTCCCAAACATATGATTTCCCTAAATTTATTTCTTGGTGTGCGATGTGAAATGTATCCACCATTAAACACATCATATCTAGATAAGGTCACATCGTGGTCCATATTCCACCTAAATTTATTTCTTGGTGTGGGATGTTAAATATATCTGACAATCTAGACATCATATGTAGAGAAGGTCACATTGTCGTCCAAATTTCAACTTTGTATTTGTAACATGTTATGCCTACTACCTATCAAAGAATTTCACACTCTCACTAAATATAATGCAATTCAATTATATACAGAGTTACCAAATGCTGAAAAGAAGGCCATGCTAATGATGGAAATGCTATGAATCAAAGTGTTTAGGGAATTTTCAGTACCCTTCTTCCTATAAGAAAGAACAAAGTGAATTATGAGCTAGCTATATATATCGCACATACTATTAATTTTCAATTTCCTAATTTTAGAGAAACAAGATATTTCCAATATCCATCCTTTTTGGTATATCTCCCATTATTCACCCAATTTACCAAATTTTCTAATTGGAAATTGTAAGTCTAGATTTTTGAAGACATGAAGGTTTAGTGGTTTAGTGAATCACTATAACCAGGAAGAGGATGAACAATGAAGGATTTTTTTAATACCTTACTCACTTCAAGTCTATAACGTTTTTTTCATACTTGATGAGCTCCTCCCAAAGAGTTTTCCAAAAATTATATATATCTTGTAGCTAAGTCCTAAAAATATTATAGAGAAATCGGAATATTAGAAATGCCTCCCTACAGATTTGCAATTTTCTTGACAAGAATTTTTTTCATATTGGAGTATATATTCTCCAAATTGTTGCATTTTGTTCCAAGAAAATAAGAGGTAAATTTCAAGCTCAAATAGTTGATGGGCTAAGGCATGTTTATTTTAATCACCAAAAATGCATTTAATGTGGTGGGCCAAATGTTAGCCTCTACAAACTTCCCTAGAGGAAAATTTGTGCTTATGATCCCCACCACATAATCTTATATAAAATATAAAAGTACCAATAAACCCCATATCCACATGCAATGACCAAACATAAAAAAGTTGACAAATATAGATTCATGGATAGAAGAAAACATTCATATAATAAAATCAATATATAAAAACAAGATATATCCATTAGTACTCCTCTACCTAAGAAGAAAGATGAAAAATTAGGAGAAACAAAGAACCAAAGAAATGAATCAAATACCCAATGTGCCAAAACACCTAGGAGTGAAGAGGTAGAGATAAAATTTTATTCAAAAGAGATTTCAAATAAACCACTTTGGGGAAGAAGTTTCAAAAGAACCTCAATTTTAGTTGAAATTTATCCGATGGCGACATCGTAACAAACCTCAAACTCTCTGAATGAATCTGATTCAAACATTCTCAAATTTGAAATTCAAATAACTAGAATTTGGGCCGGTGTTTTGAAAATTCAAATGAATATCGCATAAATGCATATTTCAAATCCACCACGTATTTACGACATCGAAGCACACTAACGACATTAATTACTTTGAAGCGAAACACACTACCTGTATTATTGACAGTGAACCACCGGTGCTCCGGATAATATCTTTCATATGTAAAGGTGCCGTGCACTAAGCTTCCAATGATTGGGTTAGTGGATGGTCTTTTAAGAATTTCCATTTTATATGGCTTATGATGCAATTTACACCCCCAACGGGCAGGAGTGAGGACCACTGGAATCGATTTACTTCAAACCTAGTTTCATTTTTCCGACTGCTGGAATCGATTACTTCATGTATTAGTCATGATATCCATCTCATTTAACCTGTAACTAACAACTTATAACGTGATCATTATAGGCTAATATGCAGTTATACACATGCCGACGTGGCCACTACAAAAAAACTAGAAAAAAAGCACCATAGAATGGAGAACACGACAGGTGATCCTTTCTAAAACTAAAAAATATACTAAGAAGGAGATCGTGGCCACTACAAAAAAAAGCTAGAAAAAAAGCGACCATAGAATGGAGAACACGACAGGTGATCCTTTCTAAAAATAAAAAATATACTAAGAAGGAGATCGTGGCCACTACCAAAAAAAGCTAGAAAAAAAGCGACCATAGAATGGAGAACACGACAGGTGATCCTTTCTAAAAATAAAAAATATACTAAGAAGGAGATCGTTAGCAGGTGAATATTTCTAAAATTAAAAATTACGAACAAGCTTTTAACCACAATAAAATTGAAAATCTAAAAGCCTGACGGTTTCAATCGGATTTGAAAATTTTAAGAAATCAATTTTGTGATATGCAGCTACTTAGATGAGCACCTGTATCTTTGATCTTTGACACGAGCTGGGTCCGGTGTATATTTGATATTTGTGGCAGAGAGGCCGGACATAAGTGGAATAGGAGTAGTTGTATGTATGTTGATATTTGTGGCAGAGAGGCCGGACATAAGTGGAATAGGAGTAGTTGTATGTATGATTGGATTAATAGGCATGAAAATGAGCGGTTAGCAGGGTCGGTAGAGGAGAATTTTGGGTTTTTAGATCCGACTATGTTTTTGTTTAGTTTTCTTTTTTCTTGCGTCAAGCATGGCCATGCTTACCAAGTGTCTGCTTGTTTTCTCTTCTTCATTTGTTTTGTATTTTGATTTATTTTAGTAGTGTCTGGTTTTGAGAGGGTGGGATAGAAAGTGAAGATAACTATGAAGTAATAATGGAACGGAGGAATGGGTTTATAAGCATTTTGTAGTAAGAATTAAGAATTCGGCATGGTTATCCACTAGGTATTTCCTGTTATATTTGTTTGATACTTAGATTTATGGATAAAAATTTAAATTATAGTTAATTATATTACAGTTAATGTGTATTTTAGAATGATTTACTGTTTACACAGAGCAAAAAAGTAAACAAAAAAGGTAAATATTACATACTAATTATTTCACATGTATACATTCTAGGGCTTGGGAAGACAGAATCCTGTTGTTGAATATACCACCTTCTTGGGATAAGCCCAATTTGTTTTAGTATAAAAATTTATATGACCATCTTGAATTTTGTAAGGAAAACATTCTATTAATATGTCTATATTTTTTTGTTTCTTTAAGGTCCAAGAGAAACGTGACTTTGGTGGCATGGAGATAGCCAATTAGGCTACTTCAATCAACCTATCCTCAGAGTCTAGGCAACTATCACACATGCATGGCAGGGAATAGCTTCAGAGTCCTAAAAGTAGAGTAACCCTCAATGCATGTAAGGCAGGGACTAGTGGGAGAGTAACCTTGAATGGATAGATGGAATGTTGCAGAAGTGGGAAGACTAATGGTGATGTTGAGGGATCTAGACTTGAATCCAATAAGCTGGTAAAATCCATTGATATTTGAGGCATTTAATAAATAGATTTCACTTTAATTTTAAAATCCTGGGCTCAGATAATTTTTTCTATCAATCATCAGAATACTTTTACACAATCCTAAATACTTTTGGCATAATTTTAGAAATGTTAAACAATTACATATACATGTATTTTTATTTTTAGTCTCAATGTGCAAAAAATTTAATGGTGTTCAATGTTTACTGAGAATCGTGGAGGCTTCGTGGCAGATGTTCTCTGTTCGCCTTTGTTTGGTAGGTTGTAAGAAATGAAGTAGGAAGGGATTGGAATCTGGGAGAAAGGTTAGGGTTCATTTGATTTTTTTGTTCTTCTTTTTACAGTCATTTACAATATCCAACTTTTAGGTTTTTGATATGGGTAGTGTATTTAAGATTTTTCTAAATTCTTTTTTACTTTATTTTGACCAGTGTCTCAGGGAAATTTTTCTTCATAATTTCAATTCTATTATAATTTTATTTATATAACATAATATTATTTATCTATTATCATATAGGGTTAATAATATATAATATCGAGTGTTTAAGTTTTTGATAAAGGTAGTGTATTCCAAAGGTAGTGTATTCCAGATTTTTTTGAATTCTTTGTTTACTCTGTTTTGACGATTGTCTCAGATAAATTTTTCTCTTCAATTTCAATTCTACTATCATTTTTTTATAAATATAATGTTTTTTTATCTATTATGATCATGTAATGTTAATAATATAACTTTAAGATTTTAAATATGTTTACAGGACCGAGATGGAAAATGTAGACACAACATGTAAATTTTTTTGTTTTTAATTATATTATTATTTGTAAACTCTCAAATATTACATTAATATTTATTTTTAAAAAAGGGATTTGTAAACATTTTTCCAAGTTCTCAAAGATACCTATGGCCATTGTCATTTCTGAAAAATGCTTATGATTATGGTTATTTTTGAGAAATATTTTTTTTACTGGTTATGTTTTCTTATTTTATTTTTTTGAACTAATTCACATATTGTTTATTTTATTTTATTTTTGTTAACGAATTTATATATTATGTCATGGAATGTAAAAATAATTTTAAAATAACAACATTTTTTTTTAAATAAATTGATATTAGTTGTTAAGTTAATATGTATTTGAACAATCAATGTTTATAACTAATGTTAATAAAGCTTTATGGTATGGAATTGTTGAAGTTTACTATTTCTTAATTTTTTTCAAGTAAAATTAAATTTTCATGAACATTTTTAATCATTATATTTTAAAACTATAAATAGGATGACATTATCACAAATAATTATAACCATAGATTTCTTTGTAAGGATCACCCTTTAATATACAATTAAAAAATCACATTTTTATAGTTCTTTTTAATTAATATTTCAACTATACAAATAATTATAACATCACAAATGATTATGGCTATGATTCTTTTTAAGCACAATAATTTCATACACATTTACAAAATATATCACAAAGCTCTTATAATAAAATACAAAAGAAATAAACATACCATTTAAAAATTAATTTATAATTAGTTACAAGTAGAATTTAAATGTTTGTATTTTTTATTTTATTTTTTATGTTATGCAATGTGTTTGTTGTAAGAAATTTGTTTGTTTGTTTGTGTGTATATAGTGATTTTACACATACATAACTTCACAATTTAAATGAGTTTAATATCCTATATTATCTTGTTTATATTAAAATTATTGTCTAATTTAATGATGTTTTATTTGTTTTTGCAAATATTATTAATTTAATAAGTGATTTTAAATTTGTTGTTAATGTATTTTTATAATATTTAATTATTGGATATTATAATTTGGTTAAAACAATAATATAACTTATTTTTAATGAATATTTTTAATCTATTATAACATTATAAATACCTATGATTTTTTTGTAGACATCACTATTGAATATATATATCTCTATAAACTATGATTTTCTTTTTAAGCACTCTTGTGGAATGTATATTTTAGTATCACAATTTGTCATACTTACATTAAAGAAATATATATTTCAACAATAAAAATAATTATAACATCACAACATACTATATCATAAAAAAATTTGCAAGAACAATTATTCAATATATTTAAAGAATATATTACAAAACTCTCATCATAAATAAAAAGAAATATATGACAAAGAAATTAATTAGTCAACCTGATATTTTATGCCACCATTTTAAATATGTTTCGCAATTAATTATGCGTTTTATAAAGATTTTATACAATATCTCAAAAATTACACATAAAATAAGTTGAATAAGTAAAATGTTTTATAATATTTAAAAGCTATATTATAAATCTCTTGCCACAAACTGAAAGAAATATATGTTTTAGATAATATTTTTTCCACTTCATGTTTTACAATAAAGTTTTAGATATTTTTTTTCAATTATTACTATGTGTTTTTATAATGACTTTATACAATATCATCTACAAAAATTACACATCAAATAAATTGAATAACTAAGTTGTACGAGCTTAAATTTATTGTATATAAACTTTTTTATTCTAAAATTGATGTTTAGTTTAATAAAAATTAATCTTATTGCAAATATTATTAATCTGATAAGTGCTTTTAAATTTATTTTTAATGTATGAGCTAATTGATATTTTTTAATATAGAATTGTTGGAATTTGATTGGTTTAAACAAAATAATTTAAAATTATTATGTTTATGAATATTTTTAATCAACATATGATGAATGACTATCAAATATTTTGTAAGAATTATTATTGAATGTATATTTGAAAGTTATAAATTTTAGCAATTTTTTTAAATTTATATAAATCAAGAATACAAATTACTATAATAAATGAATGTGATCATAATTTTTTTTTCCATAACAAATTTTTTTCAATATATTTAAGATAATATCACAAAACTCTCATCAGAAAATTCGAAGAAATCTATGTTTTAGAAGTTAGCTAGTCAAATCGATATTTTATGATAGAATTTTAAATATTTGTATTTTTATATTTTATTGTATTTGTACCATGACTTTACACAATACCATATGAAAAAATTAGACTTCAAGTAAATTGAATATTATAATTTTAACCCTTGTAGATTTAATGTAGAAAAAAAATATTTTTTTTGTAATTAATCAATCCAAGATATATTTCAAAAATACCAAGTTGAATCTTTCTTTTTATTTAGGTTTATGTAAAGTTAATAATATAGTTTTTGATGAATTGTTAGTTTTGTAGTATAAAGTAGAGTTTCTTATTGATATTAATTTTAATCTATGATTTTTAACAAGTGTTTCAAACAATATACCAATACATTTTAAAAAATAAAATAAATATGACACATCATACCATTTTAATAATATCATACAAATACTATAGGGTTTATGGTTAGGATTTATAGGGTTAAAATTGTTATAAAATTCATAGGGTTTAGGTTTATTTGAGGGTTAGAACATTGTAAGATGAGTAAAAAGCTTATAAAAATTGCAAAAAAGCTTTTAATGGTAGTTAAAATTCCTAGGTTTGGGGTTAAGGTTTATAACCCTTGAGTTTAGTCGTTTAGGTTTAGGATCTGTTTTAGTCTTGGTCTGTTAGGGTTTAGTTTTTAGCTTCAATAATGTTATAAAATGTTTATGGTTTATGCATTTTGGTTTAGGATTTTAGTGTATATAACACTTTAGTAAATGATTTTAATACACACTTAAAGTAAAGCTACAAAATGCTTGTTTAAATGCTATAAAATGCTTGGGGTTGACACTTAAGGGTTTAGAGTATATGATTTAATATTTTAGGAAATCCTTAGTTTTGTGTTTTGGGTTTATAACACTTTAATAAATTATTTTAATAAACAGGGAAAAAAGGTACAAAATACTTCTAAAAATGTTATAAAATGCTTAAGGTTTAGGGTTTAGGGTTTAAAATGTTATAAAATGGTTAAAGTTCAAGGTTTCAATTTTATAACACATCAGCAAATGATTTCAATAAACAATTAAAAAAAAAATTCTAAACACTTTTTAAAATATTATAAAATGTTTAGGGTAGCGTTTAAGGTTTAGGTTTTAGGGTTTTGGTTTTAGGAAATACGGTTTTAAATTTTATAAAAATGTTAGGGTTTAGGATTTAGGGTTTATAAGACTTTAGTAAATTCCTCTAATAAAAACTTAAAAAAAATGTTTCAAAACAATTTTTAAAATGTTATAAAATGATTAGTGTTTAGGGTTTATGGTTTAAGGTTTGCAACGCTTTAGTAAATCTTTTTAATAGAGTCTTAAAACAATTACAAAACGCTTGTTTAAATGTTATAAAATTCATAAGGTTTAATATTTAGGGTTTTGGGTTTATGGTTTATAACACTTTATTAAATTAGTTTAATAAACACTTAAACAAATGCTACAAACTCTAATTAAAATGTTATTAAATGTTTTGGCTTTAGGGTTTAGGGAATAAAATTTTATAAATTGTATAGGGTTTATAAAATGCTTATGGTTGGGGGTTTATGGTTTAGGTTTTGTAACACTTTAGTAAATTCTTTTAATAAGTAATTAAAAAAAAGTTACAAAGCACTAGTTAAAATGTTAGAAAATGGTTAAGGTTTAGGATTTAGGGTTTAGGTTTTCAAATGTTATAAAGTGCTTAGGGTTTAGGGTTTATGAAAACTTTAGTAAATGATTTAGTGCTAGAAAAATTCTCTTTATGATGTTATAAAATTCTTAGTGAATAGGGCTTAGGGTTTAAAGTTTAAAATGTTATAAAATGATTCGGGTTTAGGGTTTTTAAAACTTTAGCAAATGATTTTAATAGCCACTTTAAAATGTTAGAAAACACTTGTTAAAATGTTATAAATCCTTAGAGTTTAGGGTTCAGAGTTTAAAAAGTTATAAAATGCTTAGGTTTTATGGTTTATAACACTTTAGTAATTGCTTTTAATAAACACTTAAAAAAAGTTACAAAATGCTTTTGAAAATGTTATAAGTTGCTTAGGGTTGATGGTCTAGGGTTTAAAATGTTATAAAATGTGTAGGGTTTAACGTTTAGGGTTTATAAGACTTTAATAACTAGTTTAAATAAACATTAAAATAAAGTTACAAAACCTTTGTTAAAACATTATAAAATGATTAGGGTTTAGTGTTTAGGGCATAGGGTTTAGAGTTTAACAGGTAGGGTTTCGAGTTTAGGGTTTATAACAATTTAGTAAATTCTTTTAAGGTTTAGGGGTTTAGATTGAGGGTTTTGGGATTAGGCTTTATAAAAATTTTGTAATAGATTTTGATAAACACTTTAAAAAAGCTACAAAATGCTTTTTACATTTTTATAGAATGTTTAGAGTTTAGGGTTTAGGGTTTATAACGCTTGAGTAAATTCTTTTAATAAACACTTGAAGAAAGGAAAAGGTACAAAATTTTGTTAAAATGTTAAAAAAATCTTAGTGTTTAGTATTTAGGGTTTATGGTCTAAAATTTTATAAGATGCTAAAGATTTAGGGTTTAGGGTTTAAGGTTTATATTTTATAATGATCTAGTAACTAATTTTAATAAGAAATTAAAAAAGTGTTATGAAACACCTGTTAGAATGTTATAAATTTCGTAGGGTTTAGGGTTTTAAATGTTTCAAAATGCTTAGGGTTTAGGGTTTATAGCACTTTAGTAAATTATTTTAGTAAACACCTAAAAGAAGTTACAAAACACTTGTTAAAATGTTATAAAATTGTTAGGGTTTAGGGTTTAGAAAGTTATAAAATTCTTAGGGTTTAGGTTTTATGGTTTATATAAGTCTAGTAAATTTGTTTAATAGACAATTAAAAAAAAGTTACAAAATAATTGTTAAAATGTTATAAAACGTGTAGGGTTTGAGGTTTAAAAGGCTATAAAATGCTTCTGGTTTAGGGTTTAGTGTTTGAAATTTTAATAGATGCTTAAGGTTTATGGTTTAAGGTTTAGGGCTTATAACACTTTAGTAATGCTTTTAATAAGCACTTGAAAAAATGTTACAAACACTTTTTAAAATATTATAAAATGCTTATCTCTTGGGGTTTAAGGTTTAGGGTTTATAAAAAATTTAGTAAATACTTGTAATAAGCACTTAAAAAAAACTTACAAAACACTTGTTAAAATTTTATAAAATGCTCAGGGTTTAGGGTTTATAACACTTTACTAAATCCTTTTAATAAACACTCCAAAAAAAGTTAGAGAACACTTGTTGAAATGTTATAAAATTCATAGGGTTTATGGTTTAGAATGTTATAAAATGATTGCTACAAAATCCACAGGGCTTAGGGTTTAGGGTTTAGGTTTTATAAGAGTTCAATAAATTCTTTTAATAAGCACTTAAAAAAAAAATGCTTGTTAAAATGTTATAAAATGCTTAGGGTGTAGGGTTTAGGTATTAGAGTTTATGTTTTAGAGATTAGGGTTTATAAAACTTTAGTAAACGACTTTCACAATAACTTAAAACAAAAGTTACAAAATGCTTCTTAGAATGTTATAAAATTCTTAGGGTATAATGTTTAAGGTTTCATGTTTAAAATGTTATAAAATGCTTAGGGTTTAAAATTTTATAAAATTATTAGTGATAAGGGTTTAGGTTTAATTTTATTTTAGTGAATTCTTTTAATAAACACTTAAAAAAGAGTTACAAAATGCTTGTTAAAATGTTACAAAATGCTTAAGGTTGAGGATTTAGGTTTTAAAATGTTATAAAATTCTCATGGTTTAGGGTTTATTCTTTGGGTTTCAGAACACTTTAGTAAAAACTTTTAATAAACGCTTAAAAAAAGCTATAAAACACTCATTAAAATGTTACAGAATTCTTATGGTTTAGTGTTTGGGTCTAAAATGTGATCAAATGATTTGGGTTCAGGGTTTAGGGTTTAGGGTTTAGGTTTAGGGTTTATAGGAATTCAGTATGTGGTTTTAATAAACAATTTAAAAAAAATACAAAAGGCTTGTTAAAATGTTCTAAAATTATTAGGGTTTAGGGTTTAAAATGTTATAAGAATTTTAGGGTGTAGCGTTTAGGGTTTATAACACTTTAGTAAATAATTTTAATAAACACTTAAAAAAATGTTACAATTAAAATGTTAGGGTTTAGGGTTTAAAATGTTATAAAATTCTTAGTTGTTAGGATTTAGGGTTTAGAGTTCAGGATTTAGGGTTAAAAATGTTATAAAATGCTTAGGGTTCAGGGTTTATGATTTAGGTTTTAGAACAATTTAGTAAATTATTTTAATAAACATTTATAAAAATTTACAAAACGCTTGTTAAAATGTTATAAAATTCGTAGGGTTTAGGGGTTAAGGTTTGTAACACTTTAGTTTAGCGTTTATGGTTTATGGTTTAGGGTTTGGGGTTTAAAAATGTTATAAAATGCCTAATGTTAGTGTTTACGTTTATAACACTTTAGTAAATTATTACAATAAACACTTAAAGTAAACTTACAAAATGCTTGTTTAAATGTTAGAAAATTCCTCGCATTGAGGGTTAAGGGTTTACGGTATATGGTTTAGTTGTTTATTAAAATCATTTACTAAAGTTTTATAAACTTGAAACCTTTAATTGTAAGCATTTTATAACATTTTAAGCCCTAAACCCTAAACCTTAATCATTTTATAACATGTTAAGAAGTGTTTCATACATATTTTTACGTGTTTATTAAAATAATTTACGAAAGTATTATAAACCCTTAACCCTCAACCCCAAGCATTTTATAACATTTAAAAAAGAGTTTTGTAACTTTACTTTAACTATGTATTAAAGTCATTTACTAAAGTGTTATAAACACTAAACCCTAATCGCTAAACCCTAAACCCTAAAGCCTAAGCATTTTATAACATTTTTAAACTGTAAACCCTTAACCGTAAACCCTAAACCATAAACCATAAACCATAAACCCTAAACCCCAAGCCCTATACCCTAGACCCTAAACCCTAAATGCTAAGCTAAATTGTTATAAACCTTAACCCCTAAACCCTAGGAATTGTATAACATTTTAACAGGCTTTTTGTAAATTTTTATAAGTGTGTATTAAAAGCATTTACTAAAGTGTTCTAAACCGTAAAGAATAAACTATAAACCCTAAATCTTAAACCCTAAACACTAAATCCTAACTACTGAGCATTTTATAACATGTCAAACCCTAAACCCTGAGTATTTTATAACATTTTAAACCCTAAGCCCTATACATTAAATTATAACTTTTTAAATTTTTTTTATGTGTTTATTAAAATCATTTACTGAAGAGTTATAAACCATAAACCCTAAACCCCAAACTCTAAACCCTAAACCATACACCCTAAGCATTTTATAACATTTAAAACCATAAACTCTAAACCCTAATAATTTTATAACTTTTTAAGCCTTTTGTAATCTTTTTAAGTGTTTATTAAAATAATTTACTGAAGTTTTATAAACCCTAAATCCTAAAACCTAAACCATAAACACTAAACCCTAAGCATTTTATCACATTTTAACACCAAACACTAAACCCCAAGCACTTTATAACATTTTATTAATCCTTTTGTAGCTTTTTTTTAAGTGTTTATTAAAAGAATTTACTAAAGTGTTATAAACCATAAAGAATAAATCCTAAACCCTAAGCATTTTATAATATTTTAAGAAGCATTCACTAAAATGTTGTCAATCCTAAACCCTAACCACTAAGAATTTTGTAACATTTTAAATCCTAAATTGTAAGAATTTTATAAATTTTTAAACCCTAAACCCTAAGCATTATACCCTAACCATTTTATGACATTTTAACAAGCTTTTTGTTGATTTTCTTTTAGGTGTTTCTTAAAACCATTTACTAGTCTTATAAACTCTAATCCCTAGAACCTAAACTCTAACTCCTAAACCCTACACCCTAAGCATTTTATAATATTTTAAACCCTAAGCATTTTAAAACGTTTTAACAACCGTTTTGAATTTTTTTAAGTGTTTATTAAAAGAATTTATTATAGTGTTATAAAACGTAAACCATAAACCTGAAACCCTATGGATTTTATAACATTTTAAACCCTAAACCGTAATAATTTTATAGCATTCTAAACGCTAAACCCTATTAATTTTGTAACATATTGACAAGCCTTCTCTAACTTTTTTTTGAGTGTTTATTAAAAGCATTTAGTAAAGTGTTATAAACCCTAATTGCTAGTCAATTTATAGCATTCTAACAAGAATTTTCTAACTTTTTTTAAGTGTTTATTACAAGTATTTACTAAATTTTTATAAACCCTAAGCATTTTATAACCTTTTAAACCTACCTTAAACCCTAAGCATTTTATATCATTTTAACAAGTTTCCAATAACACTTTTTTAGGTGTTTATTAAAATGATTTACTAAAGTTCTATAAACCCTAAACCCCAAACCCTAATCTTTTTGTAACATTTTATACCCTAAACCATAAACCCTAGAATTTTATAACATTATAACAAGTGTTTTTTAACACTTTTTGAAGTGTTTATCAAAAATAGTTTCTAGATTGTTATGAAATCTAAACCCTAAATCCTAAGCATTTTATAACATTTTAAACCCAAAACACTAAACCCTAATCATTTCTTAACATTTTAACAAGCGTTTTGTAACTTTTCTTTAAGTGTTTATTAAATGAATTTACTCAAGTGTTATAAACCCTAAACCCTACACTCTAAGAATTTTATAAAATTTTAAAAAGCATTTTGTAACTTTTTTTGAAGTGTTTATTAAAAGCTTTTACAAAAGTTTTATAAAGCCTTAACCTGAAATCCTCAAACTGGAACCCTAAATGAACAATTCTTCGATGATTCAAATGAAAAGACCTTCTCTCTATATATAGGAGTCTAAGGAGTCATAACATAATCAGAGCCTACATAACAATAATAATGTAAGGGCACAATAATAACAATATTGGGCTTCTATGGGGCA